>VMTU01000273.1:0-65865 GCA_016759055.1 Paramecium bursaria | reverse complement strand
CCCAACCCCAACCCCAACCCCAACCCCAACCCCAACCCCAACCCCAACCCCAACCCCACCCCAACCCCAACACCCCAACCCCAACCCCAACCCCAACCCCAACCCCAACCCCAACCCCAACCCCAACCCCACCCCAACCCCAACCCCAACCCCAACTTACCAACCCCTAATAAACAAATTATTAATTTTATTTTTTGTTATAAAATATAATATTGATAAAATATAATATATAAGTCTCTCCTTTAATAGAGAGGTGTAGACTAATTGTCAATCTATAGAAATGCCTTAAGGTGAAACAAACTACATCAATTCTTGTGACATCAAATACTGATAACTTATTCCTTATATCTCATTCATTATTCATTCTTTAAGGGATAAATTATGAGTAATTACCCCTTGGGTAATTTATAGAGCAAAAGAAGCTCTTAAAATATTTTATTCATTTTTCCAATATAAATATGTAGATATAAATATGAAAAAAATCAGAATAAAATTATATAGAATAAAGCTAAAAGGATGAATTTTATGTTTTTTATAATTTTTGATTATAAATCAACCTCAGAAACACTTTCTGTGAACGATTGAGGCACCACTCTCGTCGTACTCTGCTCTTGTGATCCACATGGCTTAGAATGTGGAAAGGGATGAAAGGATTGAACCTCCGATCCAGACTGAGAATTTTCTCTCAGGTGGGGCAACAACTTTGATTTTCATTGATGTTGGGGCAAGAGCTGTGACTTCTTTGCTGAGTCTTTCTGGGATACCTGGGAACATGGTTGTACCTCCTGACATGACGATGTTACCATAACTAAGAAAATATTAATTAAAAAATCTTACAGGTCCTTTCTGACATCAATGTCGCATTTCATGATGGACTTGAAGGTGAGTTCGTGGATTCCTGGAACTTCCATACCAATGAAGTTGGGTTTGAATAAGAGTTCTGGGCATCTGAATCTTTAGTCTTAGATGACTAGGATGTTTCCGTCTGGTAATTCATATGGCTTGTTGTTGGCAGCAGATTCCTTGTATTTGGCAAGTTCGGCTTCATAGTCTAAGGCCACGTAAGCAACCTTCTCTTTGATGTCTCTGACAATTTCTCTCTCAGCAGTGGTGGTGAAACTCATTCCGAGTTCTCCGATGATTTTGATGAGCCAGTCTGTGCATGCTCTTCCTGCTAAGTCAATTCTGAGAATAGCATGTGGGAGTGCATATCCTTCATAAATTGGGACTGTGTGTGTGACACCATCTCCAGAATCGACAACAATACCTGTTGTTCTTCCTGAGGCATAGAGTGAGAGGACGGCTTAGATACCAACATAGAATGATGGGACATTGAAGGTCTCGAACATGATGCTTGTCATCTTTTCTCTGTTAGCCTTTGGATTCATTGGGGCTTCAGTGAGCAATGATGGATGCTCTTCTGGTGCAACTCTCAACTCGTTGAAGAATGCATGATGCCAGATTCTTTCCATGTCATCCCAGTTGTTGACAATACCATTCTCAATTGGGTACTTCAAGTTGAGGATACCTCTCTTGGCTTAGGCTTCGTCACCAACGTATGCCTCTTTGCTGTCCATACCAACCATTATGCCTGGATTCTTGGGTCTTCCAACAATTGCTGGGAAGCAACATCTTGGTGCATCATCACCAGCAATACCAGCTTTGCATTAACCTGATCCGTTATCGATAACAACTGCAGCTTATTCGTCACCCATTTGTATAAGATAATTTGTGTAAATTTTAGGATCTTCTATATGAATTTCCATAGCGTAATTGGAATTCTGATGAATTCAACTTTGTTGTGGACATTATAATCTTCAGATTTCGTCATTAAATTATATATTATCTTTATTCTTAAAATTTATTTGTATTAGTTTATAATTTAATTAGAAAATATAGTTCTAAGATAGTATTATTTAGGTTAATTTATAATGGAATTTGTAAGTCCTTTGTATATATATATTATAATTAAAATCAAAATGAAGTAGAGATGTATGCATATAAGTTTTCTTAAATACAATTTCAATCTCTCTTATCTTTTAACTAATTTTCATAGGGAGTAATTTTCTGAATATAATTTATTATATTAATATGAATTAAAAATTGCCCGACTTATGCATGAACTTTATTAATATGAACGAAAGACCATAAAATTTCGTGAAGAAGTATAAGCCAGAGGAGAGATTTGAAGACTATCCAAAAGCTAAGGAGTTAATAAGATTGAAATCTGAACTAATAAAAAAAAGAAATCATCCTCCCGCATATTTGAAGGAGGATCTCAGGTCCTTTGATTTGACTAAACTGGGAAAATTCGATGTAATTTTGATAGATCCACCTTGGGCTGAGTATACAAGAAGGTTTTTGCAAGCGAATATGCAAGTTAAGGAACATTAATAATCTTGGTCATTAGATGAATTAAAGAGTCTTTAGATAGAGAAATTGGCTGATATACCAAGCTTTTTATTTTTATGGTGTGGATCGGAGCATCTAGATGACGGTAGGGAATTATTCAAGCATTGGGGATATAAAAGATGTGAAGATATTGTATGGCTTAAGACTAATCGAGACATATCAAAACAAAATTAGTACGTTGCTGGTCATGATTATGGAGATAATGTTTTGAGAAGGGTTAAAGAGCATTGTTTGGTTGGACTTAAAGGCGATGTGAAGAGGGCATCAGATTAACATTTTATTCATGCTAATATTGATACTGATGTGTTAATATCAGAAGAGGAAGCGATGGGATCAACAAAAAAGCCTGAAGAGTTGTATGATGTTATAGAGAGGTTCTGTCTTGGCAGAAGGAGATTGGAATTATTTGGAGAGATTCATAATATTAGAGAAGGCTGGTATTATATAGTTTAATTAAAAAGGTTAACGATTGGATCCTAATTGAGAGATAGCAGATTTTCCTTGCAAGAATATTAATCATATTTTGTTTAGGATAGATTCAATGAGGAGAAGCCTTTTGTGGGTCCAAAGTTTATTGAGTCTACCCCTGAGATAGAAAATTTGAGGCCTAAATCCCCTTCAAAGGAATAATAACAGCAGCAATAATAATTCTCTTTTTCCTTTGGACAAATGTGATTTGTTAATTATTTGCTTTAAATATAATATTTTAATATAAATTATATTGGATTCTACTAATTCTATTATCAATCCTTTTGAGTTGAGAAATAATTTTATGTTAACAAAATAATTAATATAAAGAGAATTCTATTAATATTATGGATTTCAATAAAATCGTTCCTCCAGTGCTTTATTGCTTAGATCGACAACACGATAATGAACCTATTACTAAGATCATACTTAAAAAAGAAACTCATGACTCCAAAGTATTTGAGAGCAAATCGAGATTAGTATGTAATAGATGCATGCTTGACACAATGAAATAGTACTCAGGATAGGCAGCAGATTATAAATAGGTTTTTATTTATTATTATTATAGATATTTCGTCATTGGACCAAGATTCTAGATTCTACTTAGTTTGAGAATAATCCTCTATAACATTTCTGCCATTATGTCAAAGAGTTGCAGCCAGATTTGAATGAATAACAAATTAGAATCAACATATATGGAATTAGAAATAAAATTACTAGCATTATTGATGATATTTAAAACTATTTGTTGGAGAAAGTAAAGGAGAAAGAATTATTTATTCAAGAAATATAAAAATTGAGAAATTTTGACGAAATAACACAAGTAAATAAAATCTCTTATTATAAAGACTTTTAAATTAAAAGAATTTCATGGCGAGTTGGAACAAGTGCAAGATAAATTTAATATGATTGATGCAACTACTACCAAATAAGTGAATTAATATATAGATAAATACCTAATTTAACCAATCCAAGCCATTAATGATAAAAAAGATTTTGTTGAAGTTTTGGAAAAATAAATCAGAGATAAATAAATTCTAGCGTATTTTTAATTATAATCTTATTTAGCGTCAATAACCTTAAATTTGATTAATTAGATCAAGAATTACCGAAATTCTTAAATCAATATAAATCTGTTATCAGTGATGATTACCTAATCAAATTTTCCTATATAGCTACCAACTATATTGAGCAATTATTTCCTATTTAACAGAGAGAAAATATTCTGGATTAATATTAGGACAAAATATATGGAAAAGGGGAATATAGTGAATAACAAAGAAAGTTAAACTATTATCATTAGTTATTTGGTTATTAGCCATATTTTCGAAGTGGATAAGGGCGAGTATCATATGATTATTTGCAAAAAAAAATTCAAGATTTGGATAAGAGGTCTAAACTTTTGTTTTTAGCTAAAACAAATGAAAGGAAAATAGGGCTATATTATAATCCCACTTAACTTTAGGAATCATTCCTATTTGACATGAACATCTAAAAAAAGTTCACAAACTTTGAAAAGAAACTTTTAACATTAAATAATGAGGGCTTGTATTTTGGCGAGGTTCTTCAAATAACCAAAGATTTTCAGAGTTGTAGAGTAGTTTTAGATGGAAGAGATCATATAATGGCTGATGTTGTATTAACAGGTCAAAAATAATTTGTTATTGAGGAGCTGGAAATATTCATAGTAAACAACATATCTGTGGATGGGTTTAAATAGGAATAAACTTAGGAAAAATAAATACCATCAAATTTGGTATAGTCCTAATATCTGTAATAGACTAACAATTAATAATCTTCTTCATTTTCAACTGTAATTATTAACATTATATTTATTATTAACTATTTAGGTATAACCTAGACCTCAACCAGGACCACCAGGACAACCAGGACCTCAAATACCATAAGGGGCTCCATTCAAAGGAGTCCCTCCTCCTTTCCTGCCATAAAAATGAATAATAAAATCACATCAAATATAATAACAACATAAAATTTATAATTATACAAAATAGTCCTAAAAATCTTTCTCTGCTTCCTTGCTGATTTTATCTGGTATGAATTGTCTGATACACTCGACTTTAGAAATATAATATTAGAGTATCTGAGGCTATATGATTATCTACTATGGCAGCTCTATCAAAAATAATACATCATAATTTTAAGGGAAACACACAATATATCTGTAATCATATAATATAATAGATACCTTAATACAATCTATGAAACCTACTTGACAAATTAATTATAGATAAAGCTAAGATTCAAGCACTATATAATAATGTAATGAAATAGATTCTTAAATTATATACTAATATTACCTCATCTATCATAATTAATTATTGATAGGACATGATTTCATTTAATATTTATAGTGCTAAGCTAAGAGTTTTTCTTTCTTGAATCTGTATTGCTTAATCGATGAATTTAACAATAGTTATCAAATTTGATGCCTGCATAGCTTACTTCCAAGTCTAGGCAATCATTATCTGCTTTATCAATTAAAATAAAGGATACATTTTCTATTATTATAATATATATTACATTAATGTATGCAGATAAGTCATCAATGAAAATCAAATCTAGTATCCTAAATATATATAGGGGTATCTTTTCTTTGAATGGATAGGAACATTTAGATTTATTCAAGCATCTAGTTTTTTCAAACAATCTCATGGCAAGTATCAATGGCTTGTAATACTCTTTATAATTTTCCTTTTACTATCTTTTGACTTATCTTTCCTTTTGCTGATCAATGTATTTCAATTCTAAGAATGAGAGTAACTTTTCTGATAAATTTAGAATCCACTAAAATAAATTGTTAACAATTTATTGATTCAGCTTATCAATCTAGCTCTCACTTATCATACTTAATGATAATTTTAGTAATGAGGCTAATGGAACACGATAATCTAAAAGAAGGTCAAATTGTTCTTTAGACTAGAAATTCTTCATAATCTCTATGTATGAAGACGATCCTTCCTCTTTAAGAATGCTAGTAAAAAAGAGTATTTAATCTTCTTAAGACATCTTTTAGGAAAGCTCAAAAACCTATTTAGAAAAGGTTTATTTTAACAGAATCTTATTATCCACATCTTATAACCATTCACACTATGCATTGACAAATTTAGATTAGATAGTGTAATAGTATTATCCAACTTTTGGGTTCGTCATTAAAGTAAGGCGATTAAATATTTCTATACCTGTTACTGGTATCTCAATTCTATTGATCTCAAATGAAGTATCCGACTTCCATTGAATTTTGGAGTTTAGTATCAACATGAAACTTTTTATGATGTATTTGATATCTAAGTTCACCACTTCATTGAAATTAAGGTATAGATTTGATTCGTTCCCTATAATTTCTTAGTATTCAATATTCGTTTTAGGATTCAATAGTTTTTTCCACAACTTATAGATGTAAATAGAAGGCCTGCCTGATTCATTCTACAATACAACTTGAACATTATGCGCATTATTTAGCCATATTCTATAGAATGATACATAGTCAAACTATTTGAACAGCTATACATTAACAGGATATAACATTTTGGATTCCTATATAAATCTAATTTTATTCATATAGTCTAGCTGATAACTTGTTGCTGACATAGAAGCTAGTAAGCCTATGTAGAAAAACTCAAATGCTATTTCTTGTTCTGATGGATTTTATGCTGATTTTATCTAAGCAAAAAAATATATCAAATATTATTCAATCCTAGGATTAATAATAATATTACATTAATGAGCTGATTACTTTCAAACTGTATTTAATAGGTTTTCTTTCCCCCAGAAAACCATTCTTGATATAATTGGTATATAATTCATCAATTTTGGGCATCAGAAGTTGGTGTAGAGTTGAATAGTCTTAAGTTCTGGCTATTCTGCATAAATCTCTCATAAATTTGAATGACTCTATTATACAAGAGGCATCCATTAAGCTTAAGTTAAAGTGTAGCCAGTTAATATCACAAGAAGCATATAGTGTTTTTCCTGCAAGTGAAAGTACCTATCCCTTATTAAATGTTTAGAGTTATTATAGTCGTATTGTCATTTGATTAATTTAGACAGTTTCCCCTTTGAAATGCTTTTTGAATATCTTGCATATTTTCTTAAGAATTTTATGGGCTTATGGGAACTGGGGAACTAGATCCACTATGTATAAAATAAAATTGACATCTCTTACCTTATCCCATAGGTATCCTAATTCATTTGAAAATGGATTATTCGAATTTTATTGCAGTATTGTCACTAAAATATTATCTTCCAGCAATTATAACCTACATTCTTTTAACTACAATTCTAGAGTTAGTATGTTCTTAACTTCTGCTGATTTCAATATATGCCAGTCTTTAGTCCTAGTATCTGTGATAAATTCTATTTCTAAAATCAACAAGAATATGTTAAGACTCTAATTTATGAGCTCTGGATATTAGAAACAAGATAGGACTATGTCAATAAGCTTGCTAAGATGCTATTTATAGAATAAATTCTTGATTGCTCTATATCTTGAATCAAATGAGATCATAGATTCCTTATGAGATTCATCATGGGGTTTCAATCTTCTGATTATTTCCTCTACAACTACAAACCCAGAGTCTGGTTTAATCCAAATGAGTTGTTAGACTTTCTCAATGAATTCATTTGACCAAGTTTATTCATAAAAATTAAAAAGAATATTGGCTAAAATTTAAGCATAGAAAACATAGGCTGGCTTCTGTGCCTGAATGGTACTCAAAACAACCCAAGCATGATTCTCCAAATCTCTTTTGAGGTCCTAATCAATTTTAGAATGATTCAAGTCAACATAGTTTGCGATCAATGTTCCGATAATCTAGATAACCTTTTCATCTTAAGTATTCTGCGCAACCTAGAATATCAATTATCTCGTAGAGACTTCAAGATTGAAATTCTTCTGCAGCTCATTCGGATTTGTATCATATAAATAACGAAGATTATACTCAAACGACATAAATATTAAAAAGAATTTGTTTTTTTATTTATTAGCTTTAATATTCATGTTAGAATTTTGTCCATATTCACTTCAGATTACATAATAATATAGAATTATATATTAATATTGTATTTTAAATACATCTTAAATTATTTCTAATGGAAAAATGTTTAATATAATACAATATTATTCCCCCACCTGTTGAGGGTTTTTATCTTAAATTTATATATCTAAGACTTGTAAATTATTTTTCATAGTTTCTTTGGAAATAAGTCTCCGTTTCTAACTTTCGATTAATTCTATTAATGATGACCCCTATTTGAAATGGGATAATTTAATATTATAAATAAAATAAAAATCGAATTCTATTAATAAAATGGATTACAATAATCTTGCACCTCCAGTTTTAATGTGCTTCGATAGAAAACATGAGAATGAACCTATCACTAAGATTATACTTAAAAGTGAAACTCATGACTTGAAAGTATTCGACTCTAAATCGAGATTGGCATGTAATCGATGCATGCTTAATTCTATGAATCAATACTAAGATTATGCTGCAAACTATAAATAAGTATTATATCATTCACATAACAGGTATTTCGACATTGGACAAAGATTTTAGAATCCACTTAGTTTGAGAATAATTCTTTACAGCATTTATGTCATTATATCAAAGATTTACAACCTGAGTTCAACGAAGAGTACGTCAAAACCCAGATTAATGAGTTAAGAAATAAAATAATTAACATTATTGATGAAATTGAAAATGATTTATTGAGCAAAATAAGTCAAAGGGAATAGTTTTTCAAAAATATCCAAAAGGATAGGGATTTTGAAGATATTACAAAGGTAATATAAATATTTTAAATATTAGATATTTAAATTATAGGAATTCAGAGATGAGTTGGAAAAAGTCAAAGACTCATTTAATATGAAAAATGCAAGTGCTACAATATAAGCCAATCAATTTGTTAATAAATATCTGATCGAGCCCATTCAAGATATAAATAAGAAAGATGTAAGGGTGTTGGAAAAATACATAAGAGACAAATAGATACTATCGTATATTAATTTATTATTTTATAGAGTAAATGATCAGAAGTTTGACTAATTAGATTAAGAATTGCCAAAATTTTTAAATCAATATAAATCAGTGATTAGTGATGATTACTTAATCAAATTTTCATACATAGCAAATGATTATATTGAAAAATTGTTTCCTTTAGAGGCAAAGGAAAATATTCTTGATCAATACAAGGATAAGATATATGGAAGAGGAGGGGAGTATACGGATTAATAGAGAAAGTTAAATTATTATCAGTAGTTGCTTGGTTATTAACCATATTTCAGAAGTGGATAAGGAAGATTAGCATTCTTCCACTTAAAAAGTAAATTGCTTGACTTAGGTGAATTGCCTAAGCTCTTATTCTTATTAAAGTCAAACGAAAGAAAAATTGGATTATTCTATAATCCATTAAGACTAGAGTAGTCATTCCTATTTGATATGAGCAATGAAAAAAAGTTTACAAAATATGAAAAGGCTCCATTAAAATTAGATGAAAGTGGTTTGTATTTCGGCAATGCACTCCAAATAACATGTGATTTTAAGAAATGTAGAATAATTCTAGATAAAGAAAATTAATATTTGACTGCTGATGTATTATTAACAGGCCAAAAAGAATTTATGATTGAGGAATTGGAAATATTTGTCGTCAAACAGTTAGTGTAGGAAGAAGTTATATAATAAGAGTAAGTCCAGTAAGTCCCATAGAATCAATGGTAGCCTAATTAAGTAACTAACACCGTATAAAACTAAACTCGATAACCCTAACCAAACTTTCCACCAGTTTAAACAATGAACAGGCCTGGACCATAGGTTCCATTTCCAGGACCTACCGTCCCTTAATAAAAATGAATATTAAAACATTCAATTATAAATTAATTATTAAATTTCGCCTGGTGAAACATTTAATGGGGAATCTATATTAAATTTATGAAAGAATCATATTTCGAAAAAGTATTTTTAAAGAGATTATTGTTGCTTAATTTAAATAAAAATCATAAAATTATTTGTTTATTAACATTATTTGATGTAAACTTGTTAAAATCGTTAGTTTTGGAAGGAACAGTTGCAATCCACTTAGTCTTCTCAAAACTTAATAGAATTTTAAATATAAATACAGCAAGTTTTGATTTATTTTGGTCTCTAGATCGCTTTGAATATCTATAATCTCTCCTCTATATTATTGTATGTTCTTATCATCCTATTCTATCTTTTTCAAAAAATCTGCCACTTCTAAAACTTGAAGTTAGGGTGGACCCTCTCCATCTGAATCATCATCAGTTAAATGGTCATCAGGTTCTTTTTCCGCCATCAATTATGGGCAATACATTTCAATTTATTCTTCATATCCAAAATCTACAATTTACATAATATAAGATACCATTTGCTAATTACATGTTTCTCTCTTTATAATAATATTGTTCCAGATTTAATTCATACATTAGATTCAGATTGCCATAGCCTGGAGCCTTGTTGATAAATTCTTATTTCAACACTTAGTGATTTATTGAAATATCTGGGTTCAAATCACCACCAATACCTTCTACCTTAGCAAATCCTAATTAATAGTAAGGCTCAAGAGGATTTAGCTCCTCATATTAATGATAATATTTTAAAGTTTTATGAGGCTACAGGAGAGCAAAACTCTCATTATCTGGAGGTTTTGAGAATAATTATCTCATGCTTTCAATAGAATCGTCTGTGCTTAACAAATCTTAGAATGGTCCCATTTTGCCTCTGATTGCTTTCTCTTCTTCTGCACCATCTCTGAATATTAAATTTTATAAGAGAGGAGGATGTATTGTTAATTGAGGAGCATCCCAATTTCTGTATAACATAACCTCCTGATCACACTATGGTATTTAATCAATTGGTGCCCAATCATCAAAACTCGTTCTTGGGTTGATGTCAAATTTAAAGGATGAGAAAGTATTAGAATCCTGATACTGAACAGGAAGCGTGAATTTTCCAATACAGCTTTCTTCAAATTCAAAGGCAAATTATACAAAATCCTTCTTTCCCAATCCAGTGTATTCAGCTTTTTACCAATCCTAATTGACCAATTTCACAACCTCTTCTCTGGTAGTTGCTCCCTTTAGAAAATCTTTAATTTTTTAAAGTCTATTATCAAATCTGATCCTATAAATGACTCTGGTTACTGCATAAACAAATTTTCTTAATTTCTAATATAAATTAATAGATAATACCAATTTTTTAATCTTGATAGTGTCATTTTTATCAAAATCCCATTAACATTCATATTTGGGCAACACTTAATCAACTACTGCACTATCCTAATCAAGTTCTAATCGGTATCTGGTAACACCCTTATCTTTAAAATCCTGAAGTTTCTTATTCCAATAGTTATCCCTCTCTATCACAATCTAATTTATAGTCTCCTCTTTGATTGGCCAATCTCCTATGCATTGAAAGAATCTAATCTCTTTATCTTTGTCTAATTAAGAAATTTAATTAAAATGATCTAAATATATCTTTTCTAATGCCTAAGTTATATTAATCTTATTACCTATCTTCCTTATAAGGTTGTGCCTTATGTCATTTTGAATTCCACAATTTCTTTCTCTACTGCAGGTCTGCTTCTAATTGTAAATTTATTGGTATTCACAGTTTTAATTAATGGTTTCATTTAATCTTAGCCTTACCCTTCTGTTTCATAAATAACTTTTGGACTTTGCTCATATTAGAGATTTTCTTCATTTAATTCATTCAGTAATGATTATTCTCTTTTGATATTTATGGATGCTAATTTGGTGTTGGAACTTGGTCGTTTTTTGGATTTATTTCCATCTACAATTCTACCTGATCCCATAATTTTTATAGGTAATGGTTCAAATTCCATCTGAGATATTTTTAGCTATTTTGTTAGAAAGTTATTATACCTCAACTTCTACTACAACAGTTACATTTACTGAAGGAGTGTATGTAACTTCAATTTCTATTATTCCTTTCCCTGGAACAATCCCCTTATATGGATTAATTTTAATATCAGAATGATCCTTGTTGATTTAAAACTCAAATTCAAAGTTGATTGGTATTTTACATTGTAATGGATATCTCTATAATAAAATATTATAAATTACATTCACTTATGAGTCACCAATATCAACAGTTCCGAAGTCAATAAGTCTTGGGAAGAGCTCTCTTAAATTTTCTCTCGATAATGCAGGAAATGCATGAATGGGAATTAATAAAGTTTCAGTTTATGTATTTATTCTAATGGTGTCGTAATAGTATTTGTATTCATTCGGTTTGAAATGAACGTATATTTCTTCTGCCATCCCTGTGGGTATAGCTCCTTTCTTGTCGTATTTTATATTAAAGTATTCACTCTTTGGTGGTAGTATGTATAATCTTTATGGATTTGGTGATTTATTTATAACCTTAACTTTAATAACATTCAGCTTCAAAATTTCGAACCCTACAAATTTAACAATCGCAGGTTCAACTACCATGGAGGCATTTGATCCAACTTTATCATATTCATCTTTGGTATAAATAATTATATTTACATTTCTTATCAAGTATGTCTTTGTTTTTTATGAGGGGAAATTTAAGTAGAGTCGTTGGGACATCAAGAGGTATATCTTACATATTTTATTCTTATTTTTTCTTTCTTTGAATAAAAACAAAATAATTATTAATTTGTTTTTAAATAATACCTATGGGAAATGCAGACTCGAAGGATATTCCGCTTAAGGACTTCAAATTCGTTAATGTGATATAGGATGAGGCTTATGGCGATGTCTAGGTGTACTAGAAGGGATTGGAATAAGTTGCATTGCTAAGGATTGGGATACATGAAGATTAAGGTAATCGGATTAAATCGATTACAGATAAGTATATTTAATATTAAGAAATTAAAGATAAAGGGAGAATCCTGCTAATTTAACAAAGATTTAGTATTGTTAACAATAATAATCAACCGATTTGTGTAGCAATATAAATATAATACAAATTGGATTGGAATATATTGAGAAATCATTATAATAAGACATGGTATATAGGAGAAAATAGAAAATAAAGTATTATTATAGTAAACTCTAAGTTATCATGAGAGCTAAATATGGTTTTTAATCCAAAGTGTTCTTAACGGATTAAGTTAATACTAATCGGCATATTACGATTTGCATCCGAACAATATTAGAATAACTAATGATGGGAAAATTAAATTAATAGATTTGAGTGTGTTACCAAATGCCATGCCTGCATCAAATAAAATATAAAATTAATTAAGATAACTTGAATATTTATCACCTGAATAAATGTATTTAGTATCAAATGAAACATAAGATCCTACTCAAGTTTACAATTATGAAAAAATCAATTTATTTACTCTAGGAGTAATATGTTTAAGTTGTCTGTCATAGACTGAAGCATCAAGATTTTATAATAATGACTCCAATGAATTCAGATTTGATATTTCATCATAAAAAATAAGACAAGTGTTTATGGAAAGGTAATTTAATTGTGTAATTATAGACCAACTCTATCTGATGGATTGAGGCATACAATATAGATGATGTTAGATAGATAGGCCATTAACAGACCAACTTATCAATAACTTCTTGATAATTTTTCAAAGCTTGATTAGTCAAAATTGATACCTAATTTTTATTCTGACTAATTCAATTCGATTTAACAAAGTGTTTATATGGAACATAATATTTAAATCAATCATAATGAGTAACTGAAATAAGACATATAATTGAATCCGACATTTGAAAAACATAACATAGTAAATAATAGACAAGAATAATTAACAATCGTAAATCAAGAAATAGTAACACCTGCTCAACCTGACCAGAGTAGTTTGGATAAACTCAAATAACTTAAAGAAAGATTTCAAGCATTGAAGGGTGATTATTAACAAACTGCTGTAAACAATGGTGAATAATATCATCCGGTACTGTAAAGCAAATCAATATTTTAACCAAATTTCAATGATATGGATCCTGTCATCCAGAGAGCATTGAATAAAAGCAGAGAAGTTCTCTCTAAATGTTAAGTAATTATTTTATTAATATATAAGCCATATCAAATGAGTGAGTAACTTTATCCAATTACAAGCAGCCCATTAGTACCAAGTTAATATAATAGTCCTTAAAGAGTTTAATAATTTTAAACAATCTAGCCTGTTTATAATTAAGCACTCTATTAACAATCGCCCTAACAACCATTAATTTAGATCTAAAACCCAATTCAAATTCAGCAACCAATTTAAGCTCTATAATAAATTTAGCCATTATAGGCTTCTTATGTTCAAAATTAATAGCCTACATAATCCATTTAATAATCCCCATTCCGATAGCAATATAATTGTAATCATATATATAATTAAGAATAAAACATTCAATAACTTTTAGATCAGGCTGAAAGGGAAATCCAAAAATCGAATCAGATTTCTCAAATGTATTTTAAGCAAACTATTTGATTTATTTTATTAAAATGAAATTCATAGTTCTCCTTATAGGCATAGCAATATGCTCGACTTTTGACCCTGAATTAGCAGAGGATATATTCTAGTATTCCAGAATGGCTTACTGTAAAGAGGAAAAGTTATATTAGTGGAATACCACACCAGCATAACGTCATCCCAAGTATTATATTGGATGACGATTATTTTAGCATTTATGAACTTTAGGTTTTCACTAATTCAACACATGAAGCTTAAGGATATTGCGTTTATGACTAAGATCATGACAGAGTTGTTCTCGGAATTAGAGGTAGTGATAACTTGAAAAATTGGATCTAAAGTAACTTTTATTTCTAAATTCCAACTAGATATTAATCTATTCCACACTAAATACAATAAATGCAAAGGATGCAAAATCCATCATGGTTTCAAAAATGTTTATGAAAATCTTGCCAATAACTTAGTAGCATGTGCTTATACTTTGACTGCAAATCACCCAACTGCTAAGTTGATTGTAACAGGACATTCTTTAGGAGCAGCCCAAGCAACCCTAGCTGCATTGGAAATCAATGAATATATCAAGAAAATTGACGTTTTCTACATATATGGTTCACCTAGAGTTGGAAATAAGAAATTCGTAGAATATGCTGAAAAATAATTATCACATACCTTTATTGCAAGAATAACTCATGCGTAACAAATTTAATTTAATCTTAAAATAATAGTAAAGATCCATTCATTCATTTACCTACCACTTGGATGGGATACAAACATTTAGGCTATGAAATATTCTTGCCAGGAGACAGCTATGAAGAATATAAAGTCTGCTACAGAGAAGATAAAGGAGTAATTTTTATAACTTATTTAAAGTGTGCTCACAAATATGATTGGCCATGGTAATGGAAGATTAAAGATCATTTATTCTATTATGGATAATGTTCAGGATGTACTGAGGAAGGTTGTGATAAATACCTTTGATATGAATAATAAAATTTTATGTTAATTAACATGGATTGCTTAATTATTTCAAAAAAACTTATAAAGTTCTGTATTTTCTTGAAATTTTTATTTGATTTTATAAATTATTTTAGTTTTTTTTAATGGGTCTCTGCTAAGGATTACCATTATCAGACCTGCCTTAGACTTAACCTATTTAATGTGAGGACACCATATACGATGTTTCTAAGATAGTTAAGATATAGAGGTTAGTTAAACGACATATGTCCAAACGAAAAAATAAACCAAAGAAAGCTACTATGATTACAGATTCTCATACAATAGAAGATCATAAATTTAATCCATTTCCAGTTGAGAGATAAGAATTTCAAGATGAGAGAACGCTTCCAAGGATAGACTTTAAAACTGGCCGTAGTTATATAGGATCATGGAAGTATGGCTTACCCTCCGGCAGAGGGAAATACATTATGGAGGACGGGTATGAAAGTTTTAAAGTAGATTTGTGGAGGGATCGGTAAGTTTAACTCTAAATACTTTAGTGGATCAATGGTTTTCTGCAAGGCAAAGGGCATTACTAGAACAAAGACGGATCCTACTATGTGGGCGATTGGAAAGATAGTTTAATGGATGGATATGGAACCTACTTTAATGCTAAATCAATATCAGTTTATGAAGGTATGTTTTATATTTTATGTTCAGGTTAATGGAAGGAAAACCGACAAAATGGATTTGGTTTAGAAATGTATAATGATTAATCATAATATGAAGGAAACTTTCTAGCAGGAGTGAAAGATGGTCATGGAAAATTTACTTTTCCAGATGGTTCCATCTACATTGGTCATTTCAAAAATGATCAATTCCATGGCAAAGGTGTTCTCGTAAATTTTTATATTATTTTTCCCATTTTTTTATCATTTTTTTTAGACTTGGGATTATGGTAATAAAATATATGATGGAGATTGGATTGAAGGGAAGAAGTAGGGATTTGGATTGTTTAAGAACCTGAATAAATTTTCATATGAAGGAGAATATGTTCAGGGATTGAAAGAAGGAGTTGGAACTATGATTTGGAACAATGGTAGAAAGTATGTTGGAAAGTGGAAGAAAGGATTCCAACATGGTGAAGGCCAATATTTCGATTGCAATGGCAATATGAGCCAAGGTATTTGGAAATTTGGTAAATTGTAATAGTAGTGAATTTAGTATTTGAGAAATAATTTTTTTTTGTGTGTATGTATAATCAAATATTAAAATCAAGTTTCTTTTATTCAAAAACACTGCAGTTCTAAAACGATTTCTGCCTTGCTATCTTTGAGTATGATTCGAATGAATAATTTTGTCCATGTAGTTTTTTATCAGTTTCTGTAAGTTCCCCTGTGTTTATTTCGAAACTTCTATTTTCAACTGTCTGCAACACATCAGTGTGTTTTTGGAACTCTATCAAGCAAAGGGAAAGTTGATCTGCTATATATTCCTTAGCTACAATAGGGAATCCTTTATTTTGAAACTGAAACATTCTCTTAAATTGAGACATCACTTCAGGAGACTCTTTAATAGCAAAATTCGTTACTTTTGAATTGACCAAGATCAACTTTTAGAATAGGTTTCTCCTATTATTCTTGTTCGTAATTATCTACATCGATCTTTTAAATTGAAGGTATTTTCAAATCATCTCTTTTTGAAGATTGTTTCCGACTGTTCTATCGAATGAGATTTTATGAGGGCTATTTCACAAACAAATTCTTAGTCGGCATATCTAATATAAATGTAATGAATACTCAATTTAAAGTATGTTTAGGGTTCGAATAATAAATTGCTTTAAGGATCATTCTGTGCAGATTGTTTTCTATGTTATTTTTCATCCTTTTAATCTGAATTGGGTTTCTTATTAATTTTGTCTACATAGTCCGCTATGTCTTAGACAGTTTTTTTGTCATCTTGAAGAATTTTCTTAAATACGCTCCAACGATTACTGACGATGCACATAGGGTCAAGGATAGATGGCAGTAATTTCTCAAAGAACTCAATAAAGGTTTATTTTAGTATTTATGATTCATTCATAATTAATTATATGGAAAATATAGAGTAGAGGTTCTATGATTTTGTGCGCCAACAACTAGAAAAAAGAAAGGATAAACTCATTACCAGAAGTGATGATGAGGATATTATGAGTAAGAATTATATAAATTTGAGAAAATAAATAGGTTAATGATAATATCAAAAAAGTACTAGATCAGACTAAGAAGAGAATGAAGATATCTCGGGTTACTAAAGAGATGGTGTTTCAGTCTAAATTGAAGGAGTTCTCTTAATTGGAGACTTTCATTGATGTCAAAAAGTTCTTAAAAGAACTGAATTCCTCTCCAATTACCAAATAGAAAATATCCAGACAAAATATATCAGACTCTGAGTCTGATTAAGATCAATTTGATTATGCTGGCATAGTTTAAAAGAGCAAAAAGTATGTAGCAAAAAGTTTAGATAAACGATAAAGACCTCAAATTAAGGGGTATTTAATTCAAGAAAATGATCTTCCCAAGAGCTAGAAAGACATTGAGGAATAAAGAAGTGAAAATGAGAAGTTTTATATAGGGATAGATGATCTCATTACTGATATCAATGAAAAAGATAAGAATAAAGATTTTGAAAATAAGTTTGAAAATGATAGGAGAAAACAAAGACAATCATTGATGGGTTAATAGATAACTAGAACACTGCCGGTTATTGAAATACCAAATAATGATGAGGAAGTTTAGAATCAAGAAAAACAATTTAAGTAAAAATCCAAAAAGGTGCTTTAACTACTCGAAAAAACAACAAAAATTTTGTATTCTAATAAAGCAGCTGGACGAAAGCCTCCTCCGTTGAAAAAGTCACATCATTTTCAAAGCTAGCCAGTTGTAAATATCGAAGCAGATAGATCACTATTCTTATAATTTAATGAGATTCCTCAAAAGGCGTCATTTTCCTACTTACCTTAAATTTCACCAAATGTTTCGGTTGTTACTAAAATTTCTTCATTATAATATGTTCACTAACCATCTCCTATGAAGTCGATAGTTTATATGAAAACAGTGAATCACAATTAAACAGAATAGCAAAATTTGGAATAGGTTAGCAAATAAAGGTATTTATATTTATGTAATAAGGACATAGATGGAGGATTTCCTTCAAAATCTAGATGTGGAGAAGAAAAAAATGGACAAAATGATGCCAACAGAAAAATAAATAGTTCGTTTGTAGAATAGAATGAAAAGAAATATGAAAAAGATAGGACATACTCCTCTAGAAAGTTTATAAGCATTAACAAAGCGAGAATTCAAACCATATTTATAAATGAAATTGAATTCGAAGAAATAGAGACCTTTATAAATTATTTGATTTTTTTTATATTCATTTTTTTCGATAGTATTAATCAATAAATTACATAAAAATTTGAGTCTTTAAAAATTGTGACCATAGGAATTTATCTTATGTTCCTTATTATGATAAATTATTTAAAACTAGACTTGACATTTTGTCATAATCGTAGAGTGTTTTTGAGCAATCTTTTAATGATCTTGAATTGAATATTGGTGTCTAGGGTAGGTTATGTAGTATTTTTTATCGATAGAACTCTTCTAAATGTTTTAATATTTGCATTTCTTAATCTCTCTTTATCTAATCTTAAGAATAGTAAGGATTCATTAGATTAATTAAGGAATCCATAAAATCAGCTGAGACTAATGGAATAATATCTCTATCGTGATTCTTCATGAATTCACTCTTATTCAAAAATACTATAGGTGTCTAATCTAGGTCAATAAATAATATTTCGCAATGGTCTTATATAAATTTACAATCTGCCCTCTCGATACCTACAATAATAGGTACTGGACTATCAAGTAATTGTAAATATTCTTAAGGTAGAATACTGACAAATGGATGGATCCATTAAAAAGGACTAATTAGGTATTTGATACATAGGTAAACACAAAAGGATAGTAAATGATGGCTTTTACTAATAAAAACTATAGATCTTTCAACTAACATTGTTATTGAAATTTAAATGAGTTATTTTATTGTTAATTTTTTTAATAATAAAGCAAATCCCCTAATATAAAATATAAATTACCCATTCAATATCAAATTATTGATCATAAAGATTCAAATTTAAGCTTGTATTTAGTATCCTCATCTTGAACTCGAATGGATGAATTTATGATGTTAATTAGTTTAAAATTAGATGAATATTTTATTGCATATAGATGTCAGCGTATTAGGAATCTACAGCATGAGGTAGTTTTGTTCTTTTAAGTTCTTCAATTCTTTGATATTTAATGTCATTCAACACTGTTATGAGGAAGTTAAAATAAAAACTAAAAAATGGAAGTTGTGTCTAGAGGCAAATAATCCTAGTGTGTTCTTTAATTGATTTGCCTGTCTTATCGAAACAACTGAAATCTTTATATTTCATACACACATAATACATGTATTGTTCTGTATCCTATATTTTTATTGAAACAACATATCCATTTTGCTGAATGTTAAAATTCTAGTAAATTATAGAATAAATATCTGAATAATTATCATTGAATGTTATATTTCTTGTAACCTATTCAAATGGAATCACAAATTTGATCAATTGTTTTATAGGCCTGTATTACCCACCAACTTTATAATAGATAAATTTTTATACATCGAGATGTGAATTTATAAATTGATTTGAATCCTGAGTCACCTAATCCAAATACATGAAATTCTTCAAATAGTTTTGGATCGTTTACGTCTATTGACATTTCATCGAGAAAGGTATCAATGGATTCATGAATTATTTTCTATTTTACTTTATTCGATTATCTGCTCGATTAATTTGAATTTGTTAGAGGTTTCTTTGACTAAAACTGTATTTGATATTATTTGACTTTGCTCTAACATATGGCATTCTCTTGGCTCTCATTTATATAGTTTTCATCTTCAAGCGATTAACATCGATATGATTATAATTATTGTTCAAGTGCTGTAATATAACAATCCTTTTCATGGAGTATGTGTATTAATTCGTCTCTGGATAGGTTCGAGTACATAATATAATGATTAAAAATATAATCAAATTTAAATACTGTACACGTTATCGTTGGTTAATCGGTCGTATTAAAATAGACCTTAAAAAAAGTTATAATTGAAGATACCTATAAAAATGATTTATTAAGATTGAAGATGTCCTAGCCCATGCTTAAGACCTTAAAAAAATTCTCCTCGATATAACTCTCCTTTCCTAAGCTGTAATCCGTAGCCGTTGGGTACATCATTTTCTAAAAAACCATAATAAAACTCCTTGTTCGAATATTCAATAATACCGAATCCTTCTGGTGTTAACCATAAGGTATACTCTTCTGTTTGTTTAGTATGAGGTTACTAATTAGTTATTAAATTATGGATACCTTTTGAAGTTGTTTCACTTTTGATTGAATAGTCTCGTCTTCCATAAACTGGAATTCTTAATCTCCTAGATACTAATCAGCAAACCAAGTGCCACTCTACATAGATAACATAAATAATTACCAAATGTTTTCCATTCTTATAAATATAGACACCCCAATGATGTCTTTAACCCATGAGCCAAAAGCCCTCATAGTAATCTCCATTAGTGTAATACATCTTCCCTTATCCATTCATTGTGCGCTAGTTCCACTATCCAATATAGAGACCATCTTTTAACTATTGAGGTCTTTCAATTCGGCACTTGCTGTAAAGAATAGATAACAAAACATTAGGTTTAAGTTTTTAAATTGATTTATAAGTTACAAGAACTTAACTTTACATCTTAGAGTCATCTCTCACAGTACTCAAAATTGAAGACTGATTACTAAATTCTGACAATTCATTTATCGAAGGTTTTTTCATATAAGTGACAATTTCCTATTTTATCTCAACTGCGGGTGGATCTATGTGGTCATTTTAATTAAAACAGGTCGTCCCCATTTTTATTAATAATATTCTTGTATATATTTTTAAAATTACGAAGAAGAAAAATATATAAATCACTGAGTTTCATCAACATATAACTTCTAATTATTTAAAGTCTTGATTTACTCGAGCAACTTTTTGTTAAATAGTATAGAAAGTTTCTATGCTTAGTGCTAATATTTGACTGGGTCTGAATTTATTTAGGAAAATAATCTAGTATTTAATCAACAAAATACTTTGAATAAGATAATTTCGGTTCCAAATGCAGAATCGGCTTTGATTTGACTTGAGGTTATTACTTTCGAGTAGCCATCTTGAGTTTTTAATTTATGAGTTCTGAAGTTGAAAATTATTTAATCGGAGTTCGAGTTTCAGGCATTTTAACTATTATATTTTTTTTTGGCTTAGTAAGGGTAATTTAGTGTAAAGGAGATGGAACTTTCGAGGGAGAATAGTGAAAATACTAGGCGGAATTCAAGAATTCTGGCTTATCTGATTTTTCTGGTTTTTGGCTCGAATAAGGCCTAATCGCCTTTCTATTAGTGTGAATCGAGACTTTTCCATGTTAGTCGAATTGGATCTACAATATTGAATAACTCGATTTCAAATCAATTTCTTGGGATATCGAATTCCCCACATTCTTCGATTGGAGTCTTTGCATATATTTATTGATAGGTAGGCTATAGCCTGAGTGTGATCGATATTTAATGTAATTATTTTCCATTTTATTATTAATATTTTCTTCAAGATAATTAATAAAAAAGAAATGAACGATGAATCATTGATACAAGTATTATAGTAATTCTGGGGCAAGTATAAAAAAGAAACACCCACACGACTGAAAATCATGGATGCATTTATATTTTATTGCTTAATATTAATAGGAATACAAACTATTTATTTAATATTGGTTGGTGATTTTCCTAGAAATTCATTAATATCCGGTGTGTTTGCTCCTTTGGGTTCATTAGTAATAACAAGTAAATATTATTTAGCTAATCTAGTTTGCTTCAGAAAATAGATAAACCCAGAAACAAGATATATGCAAATTTCGGATGAGAGGGCCTTTTGGGAATATTTAGCTGCTATGGTCATATTATATTTAACAGTGGTTAATTTTGTGGGTTGAATATCATTATAATACATTATCTGTTAATTTATGTTGTTATTTTGGACTCTGTAACTAAGGCCTCTTTACTTTTTCCTCTATTTATTAGGTTTTCTCCTTATATGTCTATCTCAAGTTTAAATACATCTTTCTCTTAATCTCTGGTTCGACTTTTGCTTCATAATATCCACCAGGTTTAAGGCCATTTAACCTGTAAGGTCCATATTTTAGTCGAACAATTCTATTTACTCGCAATGAAAATTTTCTCATAACTCTTCTAATTTCCCTATTCTTTCCTGTCTCCAATCTCATAATCAACCATGTATTTCTTGATTATCTTGTGTCAACACTAACCCAAAAAGGTCCATATTTAATTCCATTGATTGTTACACCTTTTCTGATTTAGATTAATTTATTTTCGTCAAAATATCCATAAATTCTGACTCTATACTCTCTTTCAATTTTACTAGCAGGTAACTCCATAACCCTAGCTAAATCACCATTATTTGTTAAAATTATTAATCCCTCCGAATTGAAATCAAGTCTGCCAACAGAAATTAGATGGGACACTTTCAATACTTGTTTAGCATAATCATAAAATGATGGTCTTTTAAATGGGTCATTATGAGAACAAATCATTCCAACAGGCTTGTAAAACACCCAAACTCTCTTTATTAATTTATGAATACTGTATCTTCCTTGACTGGCATCCTCTCCCCCTAATTGGTGAAAACTTGGATTTTATTCTAAGGTGTGACTGGTATGTTTTAGTCTATTTTTTTTCCATCCACTCTTATCAATCCATTCTGAATAAGTTTTTCAGCCTCTCTTCTTGAGCAAACTCCAGTGTTTGCCAAATATTTCGAAAGTCTCTATGATTATGAAAAAAAGAATTTTATCATAATAAATTAACTGTTAAATGAAGCGACATTCTTCTGTAAGTACAATCTCATAGAACCCAAGATCATCAGTAGAGACAGTGATGAATGAGAATGAAAAGTTACACCAACAAAATGCAAACCTTCTAAAGGAGTTGGAATGCATAAAAAAAGATTTCGAATCATTTTTAACAAAAGATGGAAGAGAAGAGAGAAGAAAGAAAAAAAAGACTGAAGAAATCAGTTGTGATTTGCTAGAAGCTTAACATATAATAAAAAAATAAAAGGATGAAATAAAAGCAGCAAACTCGAAAATCGATGTATTATTGTAGGAACATGAAAACTTGATCACCTCACTTAGAAAAGCAATAATCACAAATAAAAAAATATAAATAAATTATAGATAATCAAAATACTGTTTTATAGGAGCATGAAATTTTAAAATAAAGATTAGAATAAACAGAGAAAATTGTTTTGGATCTTGATGCTTAATTATAATCGAGTAAGGGTGATATGTCTCCAAAAAATGAAGGTTCAAAATTGAAATCATTGTCTGAAAATAATATTAGACTCAACAAATTATTAGAGGACAGATTGAAACAGCTCGAAAACTTAAGCAAATTGTTAAATTAAAAGAATTAAACACATTAATAAGAAATTGAAAAGTATGAGAAATAAATAAAATCGCTTAAAAGGGGAAGATCATAGGATAAGAAACGATCAATTTCTAGAGATAAATTGGAAATATAAAGTGAATTTTAATAAATGAAGGAGCAACAATTAACAATCAATAAGGAGAGATAGAAATTAAAAGAAGAAAAGGAGTAATTAAATAAGGATTTATAAGTTTTACAGATATAAATCTCAGAGTATTTTCAATAGCTTTAATAAAAGGATTTAAGTCTCAAATAAAAAGACGAAAGCATAAAATAGTATTAATAATAATTAGTAGAATTTTCAAATTTTTAATAACAATAGTAAAACCATCAAATAAACTCAAAATATCAATAATAGGGTCTTGAATTATAAACCGTTAAAAATAACTATTAATTGCTGTCTGTAGAATATTAATAATTGAAACAACTATTGGGATAGTATGGAGAAAAGTTTACATAATAAAATTAATTGATTTAGGCTTTATAATAATCAAACTAATCCTTTAAGAGGAAACAAATTTACTCAAATTCAATATGCCTATGTCGAATAGAACTAACTAAGTATGTGAATCACCATTTAAAAAACAAAATTTATAATCATTATTCAATGATGAAGCTAAATATTACTCGTAGAAAAGTGTGAAAGGATTTAAAGATACATCATGCGCGTATTTAGAGCAGAAACCTAGATCGAATAATAAAGATTTCTTTTTCAAGGTAAATGACTGATATATATTTTATTTTTTTATAAACAGTAAAAAATTAATTTTTCATTTCATTTCAATCTCTTTCGGAGAACTGGTTGCTGTACTTGTATTAGTGCTGGGTGTTTCATTAGAGTCTTCAACTTTTTCATCCTTCCATTCATTTAAGATTACAGGGAATAACAATAAGCCACCAATAGTTGATTATATTCCTAAGTATAAGAATAGATCCTTCTTAACATATGGTACTATTATCATGTTGAGTGCTAGATAGACTGTAGCATATCCTAATAGAATCGATGTAATTGTTGAAGTTGCTGCCTAGTATTCTAAAAGTTAATATACATTTTACTAAAAAGTTCTTTATCATTACTGAGTTCTACAGCTATGGCAGTTGCTACATTGTTAAAACAACCACCAATAAAAAAGCCTGTTAAAAAGGATAATAGGCAATATAGGAATACTGGATCATTCAGACCTTTCAAAAAGTTAATGAACACCATCAGTATTGTTCCTATCCATAAGAAGGGTACAATCAATGTTGATCTTTTATTTAAGTAATAGCCTGAATAGCACACTGTTATTGCCCCAAACATAGTTCCTAAATCAAGCATAATATTTATTAACGCAACGTTTGATATTTATAAACTGTCTAAATATGCTGGTAACCAAAATCCTAAAACTGTTTATACAGCCTTAATGCAACCAAATGAAAATGCGTATATCATAACTCCTGGCATCGTCCATGCTTTAAAGAAGGATAGCTTTTCAGTTCCTCTTTCTTCGGTTATTTTAATTTCTTTTGAATCCTCTAATTCGCATACATCAGGTACTGGTTTTACAAAAGCTATGAAACATGTTATGGAAACAAATAGCATGGCAGCACAGCAATATATTGGAGTCAAATAAGCATAACCCAAATATTCAATAAAAAATCCACTGTATAGGAATCCTGATATGTTTCCTGTATTCGAGCAACATGAGAAATATCCCAATAGGATTACCTTCTTTTCTATTTTGAACCAATTATTGATGATGGCTTGATGTTAATATTTTTATTTTACCTAGCAATCCAGGCCATGATGTAGAGGATCCTACACCAGCTAGGGCCATTAAGACTAAGAAAACGAATCTATTGACAGTTGTAAATTATAAAAGTAAGGCCATAAGTAGGAATAATACAAAAAGTAGAATGGTTCCACTAAGTATGAAATGTTTGACATTCATTCTATCACCGATCTTTCCAAATCTTTTATAAGGAATTCTTACATCATGTATGCGATCCCCAAGGAGATGAGGAATGAAAAATTGATATATCCAAGAAATTGACTATTGAATTGATCTACAGCTTTTTCTTCTATGATGATTCCTGATACATAAGCCCAAACAGCTCTGCAAGCATGTATATTCATGTAGAGAAAGAAACAAAATGCGAATGTGCTTATCTTTTATGCCTTCATTCCTGGAATATCTGATTCAAACATTAATATAATTCATAGTTCTATATTCTTATCTTTATTTATTTCCTTTCTAGATACTTCAGAAACGATCATAGGAATTAAGAAGGCACTTGCTAACAAGGCTAAGAAACCATTATAGAGGAAGAATCGTGACACTACATAAGGAACTATAAGTTGGTCACATGCCGCAAAAAGTGCACCATATCCAACAACTATTGAAACAACGGTTGCAGTTGATTTCTTGTTATCTGATTAATAAATAATTACTCTTTAACTAAGGGTTGTTACTCAATTCAACAGCAATGGCTCCACATAAATTATTGTAGACACCTCCCATGAACAAACCAGTGAAAAATACCATAGTAATATAATCTGTTAGGGGGTGTGCGACATATTGTACATAGTTGATTCCTATCATAATGCAGCAGCCTATCCAAAGTGATGGAACAACTACAACTGATCGTTTGTTCCAATAATATCCGATAGAACTTAATTAGAGAAAATTTGATACCATATTATTATGCCTCCTGGTATAGAACCAACATCAGTTTATGCATTTATCCATTCTATATCAGTAGTTTAGCCAACAGATATTAAATATTTTGGTAACCAGAATCCGAGATTATAGTAAATGGCTTTCACGCAACCAAATGCCAGTGCATAAAAAATAACTCCGGGTACAAAAATCGCTTATATAAATGTTAAAGGCTTTTCCTCTTAATATGATTATTCTTTCTAGATCAATTCTTCATCCATTATTGGGAAAAATTAATCAAATTTTGGATCTGGCTTGTTTTCCAATGCGAAAATGTTTATAAAGGAGATTGTAAATAAACTCAAGGCTGCTGCCAGTATTGGCACTTCAAGTGAATCATTATATCTTCCTATAAATTACCCACAATATATATCTCCCATTATATTTCCAACATTCTAACATGCTGCAAAACATCCTAATAAAATAGGTTTCTTGTAATCAGTAAACCAATTGTTGAGCATAGCTAAAAATTTATAAAACTGTATTACCCATCAAACCTGTCCAGGCAGTTCCTTAAGCAATCCCGTTCAATATCATCAAGAATAAGAATAGCCACCTGTTGTTTTATTCATAATGTAAAAACAATCCGATTGTTCCAAAAATTATCGATGCTGAAAATGTCCCTGTTAGGATGAAAACTTTTAGACTTATTCTGTCTCCAATTTATCCAAAACTAATCTTATTTCAAAATATTACCCTAGTATTGAAAAGCCGTAAAATAGTAAGAATGAAAAATTGATGTAAGATAAAAACTCACTGCTGAATCCAACATATACACTAGGGTCATTATTAAACTTTGCAGAAACATATGACCATGTACTTCTTGTGCAATGAATGAACATGTATTGAACAAAACCAAAGAAGAAAATTTTAGCTCTCCTCCACTTGAGTTCTGTGTACATTTATTATAAAAATATTCAAATAATCGTCAATCGACATAGTATGTTAGATTAATATTTATTAATTAGATGATGTAATCATTAAAATAAATATTTTATTAATAATTAATTTAATAGTCCTCCATTATCTGATTTTGCAACAGACCCTATCTCCAGAGTCTCATTGTACTTCCAAACCTATTAAGATACTTTCAGATTGTATGAATATTTAATATATCCAGAATATTTATCATAAGTTCTATATGTTTATCAAATAAATACATTTTTTAATCTAATCTATAAAAACCTGGTATTTAGTCCAATGTGTTTGCAATAACAACTAATCCACCATTGATGACCATATATTATAGTTAAAATTAGGCTGGTATCAAATATTGTGAATATTCTATATTTCCTTTTGAATACTCTAAAATATATTGATGTAACCCTATATATGCATCCAATATTATTAATCCCCCTTATTAAAATATTTCCTTTTACTATTCGCATATTAAATTTTGTTTATATAAATTATCCCCTAAAAAATTTAACTAATTATCTTAAATTATTTTTCTGTATTCATGGTAATCTTCTAGATTTTTATTAATTATTTTTTATTCTTTTTTAATCGTAGCATTCTTATTTATGTAGTTTAAAGTAAGTGCAATTAGCTAGGGCAAGGCAATAATAAAGCAACTGGCTTCAATCCCTAATAATAGAACTATTGGAAATTAAAATTTTTGTCTTTACCCCTTAAAAAATGAAAAACTTATGTATCCTCCCCTGAAAAAATTATTCCCTTATTAAGATATCTATAAGCTAGTTATAAATTAAAGCTATAAGACTGAATTTAATCTAAAATTCCCAATACTCTAAATATGGTAATTAATTTTCTTCCTCTTTAAATCAGCCACAAGCTGTATACTTGAATTATAATTGGGATTCAATACAATTGCTCTATTAAGGGTGACTGAAATATTTTAACCACTTATTGAACTTGTTACTTAGGTTAAACTATCTAAACTCTAACGCATCACGATTTGAGGTTGGTTATCAAGTTTCAATTATATTGATTTCTATTAAGGTGATCTGGCCGCAACTACATCTAAAACTGGATATAGTTTTCCATCAAGCAAATGCAGCCCTAAATGCAATCGTATCATTTGAAATTTCTTTTTAATAAATAGAGAGGTAATTTATTACCCTCTAAATTAATGTTCTAGCCTAATAGAAGATAGTTTCAAGATAGGAAGATTTATGTCACGACCAATCCGCAAGGTTAATTATTCTTATGACTCATATTATTTATTTTGATTCTTATTTATCGCATTTTTAACTATTAATTAAAATACATTTCCCCTCCATCCAGGAAATTAAATTCCAAATTATAAATGTTAATCTCGAAAGGCCATATTTCCTTACAAATAATGTGATTATGAATAAACTTCCATTAATTTCAAGTATTCATTGCTCCATGAATTTGTTTCCTCAGTTCTTAATTTTATAATTTTCTTCCTAATGGTATTAACATCTATAGGTGTATTTCTAAATTCTTCAGGATATTTCAATACTATATTGATTCCCTTAATTCCAAAATTATCATAAACAAATTTATTGAATTATGTTCCGATCATCTTATATGCATTATCAATTTCCTCAAATATTTGTACACTGAGGTTATAAAAATTTTAAGGTTATTTATCAGGATGAAATATCTTCGATAAGTCTCTGAATGCTTCTTTAACTTATGTCAAAGTGGCATCCTCTGTTAATCCTAAAATTTAATATGGATTCATAATAATGATTAAATTATTTCGATAAATACCATACTTTGCATTTGGCAGATTCAAAGCGAGACCCATAGATACAGTTAGCAAAGACTCTAAGGATGCCTTTATGGAGGATTTGGAGGCTAATTATGACGAGTTGGCAAAAAACATTTCAAGTGAAGATTCAATATTAAATCTTTTCTTGAATGATTAGAAGCAAAAGCCAATAGACGATGAGAATTTGAAGGGTTATGTTAACAAACTTAATGAGTCATTCACAAATTATATGATGAAACTATCACCAGAAGAATAGGTTAAGAGATCAAAAGATTTTGTAAGAGCCCTCTATCTAAATAAATCTTACTCTGAAACTGAAAGACATCATGAGTATTAAGATTATTCCTTGTTTGATAAAAATATGTTACAAATTAGGAGTACGGCTGAAAAGACTAATTATGGGGATGCAAGGGATAGAATCAAAATTTTAGGAGATTTGGACGAGAATATAAAAACAAGATTCAAAGAGGAGAATGCATATTCCTATATTATAGATGATCCTAAAGAATTGAATTATGAGAAAGAGTATGTTGTAGATCAATTTGACGAAAATGAAGATGATCATGATAGCTAGCCTACCATAAGATTATCATTTAGAGCAAAATTTGAATTATTTGACCTGTTCAACAATGGGTGGACTATAAGAGATTTAAGCCTACGATATGGCATATTACCTGATAGGGTTAAAGCCATTATTTATTAGAAAAGATATTTCTTTGATGAATTATTGCCTCATCTTACATATAATATGGTGAGAGATTTAATGAATTATGAATACACCTATGAACAAGCAAATGGATCAGTGGATTATGGTGTTGATTTGGAATAGCTTCAGGAACAAGATTATGGATTTCTATAAACTAAGTATTATGATATTTAATTAATAGCTTTACAACGGCGCATCGAAATGTGGATATAGCAAAGTTAGATCCTAAGGAACAGGAGAGATTGTAGAGGTTTTTTGAAAGAAAAAAGTCTAAGAAATAAGATGTTATCAAGGAAAAGTTCATAGGAGAAGGGAATAGAGGGTATTATAATTATAACTTTAGATATTTCCTAAAGTCATGGATTATGCATAAGACTAGATCAAGACATAGTGTAAGCCCTATGTTTGAGAGAGTTATTAAAGATAGTGACAAGCCCTACAAATTGCCAGCATCTGTGTAGAAGAGATTAAATTTGGGACCTCGTTTTGCAGGAGCTAAATTTGGTCATAAGTGATTTAATTATTATTATTTTAATGCTTACTTATATCGACTTTTGTCTGAAGATCAAAAAGATAATGACCGAGGAATAGATTCAGAGTCCACAACTTACTTAATTGCTTGATTTTACTTTTGATGAATTGGAGAAATAGGCTCCAGAATTAGGTCCTGTATGGGCATCAAAATTAAATTTTTTCAGAGAGGAGAGTTAGAACCTCAATAAAATAAGAATAAAATTGCAAAATCAAATAAAGTATGATGTTTCTTATATAGATAACTTTAAATTGAAGTTGATAATCAAAAGAGCATAAATTATGAATTAGGGAAAGTTTTATAAAACCTATAAACTGAAAATTTTACTCTTAAAGATTCAGGGAGAATGCCAACACCTGAATAAATATTATAAAGGACAGAAAGACCAAAATAGAAGTTGAATTACAGTATATATTATAAATATTAAGAGTATCAAAATAACTATAGGAGGCAGAACAATATCCTCATTTAACGATATTAATAAAAAATTTGAGAACTCCTATTATAGATTAGAAGCCACCAGAAGATTTGAGAGAATTATTTAGAGAATGCGTTAAATAATTATTTAGAGACTTATAACTTAAAGGAATTTAGAAAAATAAAGATATCGATAAATATAAATTATAAGAACCTAGATTAACGGAGGAAGATAAATAAGTAAAACTTTCTATTTTAGATTTGAGAACTTTATAAGAGAAGTATTATTAAATACATTAATTAGATTCTTTTATCATCCTCATTTTATAAGGATGGTTGAAGCATAAATATTCCAATTAAAGTGTTGTTCTAATTAAAATTGTCTTTATAATTTTAAAAAGATTGAATAAAATGTTCATCCTGAATCTGAGGTTAGCTTATACTTCAGGAAACAGAGTTAATAGAGGGAGAGACCTTCTTTTAAGGAATAATTAAAGCCAAATTATAGTTTTAGCTTGGGTAAATCAGATGGTATATAATAAATAATACATAATTAATAGATAAAACATTATAAAAGAGACAAGTTTTTGCAGAAATAATACAACTAGAGAGGGAAATTTGTACCACCCCCATCAGTTAAAGAAAGAAATTAACGTAACTGTAGACTTAGCTCAAATCTGCGAAATAGTAATTGTAAATAAAAAGAAAAGATATTGCTTTTTTATAAAATTGAAAAGAAATAATAAATAATATAAAAATTCAAGTTAATCCTAATTCATTCCTAAGAAAGTCTAATTATTTCTCTTTTGGATCGATGTTTTGCCACCAGCTGTAATCAATATTGAGCAGTTTCTTCAGTTTTAGTGCAGTTAAGTGCCTTATACACATTTCATGATTAGGTTAATACGAAATAATATTCCCAAATAAATCTTCAATGAAATGATATTAACCATTCAATTAGATTACAATGTCATTTCCGATATTGATATCAGTCTCATAAATTGCAAATATTCTCTTAGTCTAATACTCAACCCCTAAGGTTGTGAGGAGTTATTCCAAATTTTCCTCAAAATGTGTCTTAGATCTAGTTTTTTCAGCCTTCAGTTTGAAAGAATTAGATTGTTTCTCACACATTAAAAAATCTAAACTGGTCTATTTTCTTCTTTAGTATAACAATAACCTTGATAGAACGTATTCATGTCTAAATTATTCAAAATACTTTCCATATTTTTATGATCGATCAACATCAAAGTCAAAATAATCCTAAGTGACAAGTTCTGGAAAAATATTGAATAGAGTTTAACAAAGCTGAAATGAGCATTTCTATGATATTAAATATCTTTTGGCTGACAAGGTTCTATTAACAAAATTATCAAGCATCTAAATAAAATTGTCTTCATTTTTAGAGGTTATCATTCTATTTGATTCCATACTCAAATAGGATACTTATTCATTGAAATATAGTTAATCTATGTTTTTCATAATTTTTTAGAGTGCAAATTTCTCTAATTCAGGATCATCTATTTTTAGTTTATACATAATATGATTAAGGTGTAAGCATTATTTGAAGTCCATCTTATCCTGATATTGCCTTAACTGATCAAACAATTTTTATACGATTATCTAATCTTTGAGTAGGATGTGACTCTTCGATATTAAAATTGATAAAACTAAATCTATGTCCTTTTGAAATAGCGAGGTATCCCTCAACACTTCTAGCATATTTCTGGATATCGCTTTTACTTTCTCTCCTTAAGATCTTCTATCAGGGTGACATGCAATATAAATAAATTGATTCGTTATGATTTCAGGATCAACATGTTTTAGTTTATCGACTGAAAACTAATCGGGTTTACTGATAATGTCTTAAAATAATTCCCTACCATTTTGGCCTAGTTTCTTCACAAGATATTATTGTGCTTTCAACATTTTTTTTTAATAAATAATATTCACTATAAATGTATCTAGGAGAATCTTTAATTTATTGCCTCATCATGCTACTCCAAATTAAACTTCTCTAGATTTTACTATTGAGCACTTCCAACATCATCATCAAATATCAAACAAATAAGTGTTTAATTTACCAATAATGCACCTTCAATTGGTGGAACATACCTAAAAATTAAAATATATATTACGTATATTCTCTAAATTTGATTATTCCCTCGTTTCCTTCGCCGTATAGAGTTTAAGCTTCTCCCTTGAAGATATATCCACCAAATGAGAAATCAACTTATTGCTCTGCATCAAATTTTCTAAATTTAGAGGATCTTCTTATGAATGAATTCAATTTGTTTGTATCTAATAATGCTAAGGGGCCAGCTAATCTTTCATTCATTTTAACCAAATAATCCATTGAGCTGATATACATTCTTGCTTCAAATTCAGGGTTTCTCTCCATAATTTATTTCAAAATGCTCAAACTGATACTATTTGTAACAGTATTTGTTGTAGCTCTAGCAGTTGTTTAATAAACACCATTGCCAATAACATTTGCATAAGAGAGGAAGGCACCTAGACTCTTTTTAACCTGATGTCTACCAACCTCGTCTTAAACATTTCCTTTTAGTATAATAAATGCATTTTAGCATTTCACACCCTTGTCATAAATGGTTTCATCAGGCATGTAAGTTTTCATACCAGTAAAGCTTATTATTGATTAGATATCTTATTTTGATAAACAAGAGAAAACTGGGAATTGCATTACAAATGAATCAAATTAGGGAGCTTACCATTAAAATACATGATTTTCCAATTAGACTAATCGTCTATCAATGCTTTTCTTTAATTAATAATATTCTTTGTCGTCAATAAGACCATTTTATTGAGTCTCATCTAAATGATGTCTTTGATGAGATAAAATGGCATGAGCAGCTCGTTTTGTTTAAATTGCTCTTATGATTTCAGGATACATATCATAGAGTTAAGTTAAGTAATTTTCTGATTTTACAACTTCAGCTCTTAACTCATCCATAACTTAAGAGACCTATGTCTTATTCATAGGAATGTGCATTTATAAGTTTATTGCCTCATTCGAGCATGATATGAAGGTTGTTGTCACATCATATACAAATCCTAGATGTCTTGTAATTGTTTATCCAGCATACTTTCCAATAAATGGATATTCTTTAAATTTAAATAGATATTGAATGACATCAAAGCTACTGAATGATGTGAATAATAATTCCCACATGTTTAACATTTATCGAGTATGATCCAATCCAACATCACTTGATTCCACTAATAATCTCAACGAATCAGCTTCACAGACACCATGCTCAAACTTTTAATAATATAGACCCTTAAGAATTCTCAATATTCTATATCTGATTTCTCCCTTCAATTCGGATTCTCCGACACCATCATATGAAATCCTGCTTGAATGTCCATCCTCTCTGAGTTATTACTCTAAAACTTTAACCTCATCTAGTAACTAGTGTTCTCCAGTAAGCTAATTTAATTATTGCCAATCGACTAAATTATACTATTCATCAACTTCCAATTCCTTCTATTTTGCATCTGAAGTCACAATCAATTCTCTAAGATAGGTTTTGTAAACCTTCTTTTTAACAGGAGAGTTTTCGATCATTTAAAGGTAATTTACTAACATTTTACATGTAGTTCCGTTAATTAAGTTTGTTAATGCAGCCATTCCAGCAGTGAAGAACACAGTCAAGTGTCTAAATCTAGCGGGTAATTCTTAATCACAGCCGACTAGCAATGATAAAGTTAGTCCGAGAGCTCCTCTTAATCCACCATAAACCAAAACTACGAGTTCCTTCTATGATATTGGATATCCGAATCCTAATTATTAAAAATATATATTACTTTTGATTAAAGGCCAAAATGAAATAATCATCAAATATCTTGCAATTATCATAAATATGAAAAATAGGAACATTCTAATATAATCTGAGGCATAGATATAATTTTCTTCGATGACTTCGGTTCCAACAATGATACCAACTAACAGGAATATTAATGTATCAGCACTATATTATACGAATCCCCAAACTATATGGACTGCATGCTCACTTTCCGATCGGATTTTAGTTTTACCAAAAGCACTCCAAAATAATCCTAAGGCAACAACTGCTAAAAGTCCACTAGTATGGAAAAATCCAAATTCTGCCCAATAGAATGTGAGATAGGCAAAAACAAATGTCATCCATGATACCTCTATATCATCTCCAACTATTCGTCTAGCCCACAAACCTGCAAAGAATGCAACAACAACACCAAGGACTGGTCCAACTATTGAATTTTAGAAGAAGTTTAATATAACCCCTCCAACTGTAACTCCTTCTCCTACACCTGATGATTATTTGGATAAATTGTTAAAGAAGATGAAAAATACCATAGCCACACCATCATTTAATAATGCTTCACTATTGTTATTAATATTATAATTACCCTTCAATTAAATGATTGAATCTTGCGCTTGCACCTAATTCTTTTAATAAGGCTACGACAGCAACGGGATCTGTGGCAGAAAGCACAGAACCCAATGTAAATGCTTGGTACCATGTCATATCATCATTTCCATAAAATAAAAAGACCTTGAATACTATTCCTAATAAGATTGCGCCCTAAAAAAATAAAAATATAATCTATATATTACCCATCCTACACCAGGACCAGCAAGAATTAAGATATTTATCATTTATCCTTTAAATACGTACCAATCACAATTGAAAGCACTTTCAAATAGCAGTACAGGTATAAAGATAAATACAATGAGATGTGGATGCATATGACTCAGGGTATATGTGCCTTAATTTAGATATATTATTTACTTTCACCTAAAAACCCTAACCAGCCCTAAAATGCTCCCATAAATATACCGACGATCAGTATCATCGGTGAGTATGGAAAACTTTTTTTGTAATATGTAAAAATAGAAATTACCTTGTTTTCTTATTAACTTCTCTTAGAGTTAACCCTACGAGAATTCCAAGGGTAACGAGATAAATAACAGCTGCATCTTATTCCATCTTCTCTTCATCTCTAAATAAGTTATCTGAATGATGAATGCCGTGTCCTTCTTCACCCATATTTAATTTTATTTTTATTTTTAAAATAATAATATTTAAAAAAATAATAGTTCAAAATAATCCAATCAATTTCTTAACTTCTTCAGCATTAAGTGTTTCCTTCCTCACTAACTCTGTTGCCAAATCTTTCAACTTCTTTTCATTCTTCAAAAGTAATCCTCGGACTCTCTCATACGATAACTAATTATATATACTATTTTCATACATCTAATATTTTCTTAACTTCCATATCTATCATGTAATCAAACTGATCACTCGTTTTGATACGATCTCCACCTTAGATGGAAATCAGAGATATTGTATCATCCATTCCAAGTTCCTTGACATACATGTATGCTAATTAAGTTGCCTTAGCAAGATCATTTGAGCATCCACTTGTTACAAGGTCTTTACCCATAAATATGTCTTCAGCAGCTCTCCCACCCATAGCTACATCAATTTATGCCAATATTCCCTTCTTTGTATAATTCAATTGATCTTTCTCAGGTATCATTGATGTCTATTATGATAAATTGAAGTATTTACAAATCCTAATGCACCACCTCTCGGTAGGATAGTGACTTTGTGAAGAGGTACAGCTCCCTCAGTTAGTAAACTTGTTAATGCATGGCCACCCTCATGATAAGCTGTTGAGAGTTTATCCTTTTCACTTACAAACATGTTCTTTCTTCCAACTCCCATAGAAATTCTATCTACAGCAAATTCAAAGTCTTCTGGTTCAGCAACTTATCTTGAATTTTTTATTGCATTCAATATTGCAACATTGACCATATTTTAAATATCGGCGCCGCTGAATCCACTTGTTTGTCTAGCAAGATAGCCAGGTTAAATTTTCAGCGTGTTAAATTTAATTTTTCTCAGATAATAATCGAATATTTCTTCTCTGCCCTTTATGTCTGGTAGGGGTATGTGAATAATTTTATCAAATCTGCCTGGTCTTTTGAGGGCTGGATCCAAAACCTATTTTAATTTTAATAATTAATTTTTATAAATTACTTTTTCAAAATTTGTGGCTCCAATTACAATAACGCTTTCTGATTATTTGAATCCATCCATCTCTGTTAATATTTAATTTATAGTCTCCCTTGACCAAGAAGGATCTGAAACTCTTCTCGTGCCTCCTATGGAATCGATTTCATCGATGAAAATTATTGATGGTGCTCTCTATCTTGCTTTCTAAAACAATTCTCTAACTCTTGAAGCACCAACTCCTACAAACATCTCATCAAATTCTGCACCAGATTTGTAAAAGAATGCACAATTAGCCTACATTATAAAATAATAGGTACTTCTCCTGCTAATGCTCTTGCTAATAAAGTTTTACCAGTTCCTGGAGGACCTACCAATAAAAGTCCTTTAGGTAATTTAGCACCTGATTAAGTGTATTTCAATGGGTTTTTCAAATAATCGACGATTTCTTCCAATTCTTCTTTAAACTCATTTATTCCTAATACATCTTTGAATCTTGTGCTAATATTTCTTTCTTCAACAACTTGTGTCCTGCCCATCATTGACATTATTCTTTCCATGCCTAATCCACCTCTGTTGGTGCTTTTACCTTCAGAATCTTTCTTACCCTTCTCCTCTTCTTTTTAAAGGTTGGGCATTTCTGGACCATACCTATAAGCCAAGTATGCCATTATAAACCAAAAAAATATTGGTCTTGGTGTTGTTTTTGAATTCTATTCACCTCTTGAATTATAGTCTGACACGAGGTCCTTTAATCTTCTTATTTGATCCACAGTGAAATTCTAATCATATCTTAAAACATCCTATGCATCCTTATATCTCTGATTCCTAATCAAGGCCTAAACATAGCCGTATGCCTTTTCAAAATTTTCAGGATCTGAATGGTATTCTTTCTGTTTCGTTCTCAGATTCTAGATTTCGTACTATTGTTAAATGAAGTTCATATCCTTCTATAAAAGAGGCTTAAAGTCAAACGAGACTTCAGGTATCTTTTAAGAATTTTACTTCAAATCTCTGATCGATCTGTAATTCAATCCTAGACCTAAGAGATATTTTATATTTTACTTCTTGCAATCGATTTCCAAAGTTTCATAAAAATAAAATAAAAAATTAACAAATGATGTAAAATTTAGATAGTGCGGTGGACTTTTGTCCATAATGTAATAATATTATAGATCTTAATGACATAAGTGATATTATAGAATGCAATAGATGTGGATATAAAGTATGAGAAAAATACAATTTAATAATTAGATATCAATCTTAGATTATGAACCTAGGTATATTGTGACTACGCTCCAAATGGAACCTAAGGCGTGGTTATAAGCTATCAAAGAGGAAGACTTTTAAAGCACAAAAGCGACAATAGAATCATAATGCGCTAAATGTGGTCATAACTTAGCCTATTTTTGGACTGTATAAATACGTTCAGTTGACGAAGGATCTACAGTATTTTATGAATGTGTTTAATGTGGAGATAGATATTAAAAAAATAATTGATTAATATATAAACAAACTTTTCAAGCCATAACTGGTAATATACTACTAGGATCTTTTATAAATTTTTTGGGCTGTTAATTTTAGGTTTCTTGTAAGGACATTTAATCATTCTCACTTGAATTGCCTCTTAATCGCATTTAATCCCTTTATATTTACTTGTATTCTTCTGTAATTGATTAGGAAGAACTTGTTGTTTGCTCTTCTGATGCAACCTAAAGAAATAAGAAATTTATTTACTCTTTTTTTGCTGCTGCTTGACTTCTTCTTTGATTTTCGCTTTCTTTATTTCTTTTCATCTTCATCATCTTCTGCGAGGTTTAATGAATCAAATAAATTCTGCATTTTGTGTTAATCCTCTACTCTTTTAACTATCTTTTCACTCATGGCCTTCCAATCAGTAATTATAGTCAATGCCAAATATAAAATTGCTAACACTCCATTCACAATAGCGAATGCAAACCATATGCCATAGACTTATTGTCCTTTTCCAAATCCATCCAAATCATATGAATAATAGAACACTAAAGGAATGCCAATCAGATAATACACTAATAGTGTGCTGTAAGTAACGAATTCCTTCCTTTCGATACCTTTTAGAATTCCTGTTAGTGTTCCCTATAATCCATCAATAACAAAAAATCCAAATACAAAGATATTGTAAACTTGTAACATAACATCTGCCACTAGTGGATCAGTTGAATAGAATGTAGCCCACTATTACTTGAATATTGTAAGCAATGATAAAAACACTGTAGTGAAAGCCACATATAATAATACCCCACTCCATGCATATGCCTTCGCTCTTTTCACATTTCTAGCTCCCATTTCGTTTCCAATAAATGTCATCAAAGCAAGTGACAAGGAAATTGGGAATTTATAATAAACATTTGAGGTATTGGACAAACCAAGTTAAGCATTCAATTAAGCAGCTCCAAAACTTATAGCAATAAAATTCAAAAGGAAAAATACAAAATAGTCTGCATAAATATGAGCTATGATTGGAAATGAGGTTTTAAGAAAACTCTTGAAAAGTTTCATGTCTCTCTTAATGACAAATTTAAAACTATAGTTTTCAAACACCATCCTTTTATAATTTGTACAAACGATAACTAAAATACAAAGCAAAAAGTTAAGAACCTCAGTTGTAATAATAGCTAATCCAGCCCCTGGAATACCGCCTCCAATATCAAGGACTTCAATAAACAGGTAACACCAAACATAATGTAAGGCAGCTGTGAAAAGTTGAATGTACATAAAGACTGCAAAAATCTTGGAAATTTAAATAATATGTAATACTTTGTTAGCAATCATGTAGCTTTTGACGCATTCGTATAAGATTGCAAATAGTGTTGAAGGCAGCAAAAAATATAAATACATCTAAGAAGCAGCGCTAGTCTCTTCCCTATCGGTTTCATTGATTGTTAAAGCGATAACATTTTTAAGTGCCAAAAGCAATACTATTGATAATAAAGATATTTACCTGATAATGGTATAAAGTATAATAAATGTACTAAAACTGTCATAGTGATGTACTTTTAGGCTAGTTTCTTCTTCTGAGCACCTAGAGCTTATGCAGTATGAACATTCAATGATTGATTTGTTCCTTTATGATAACTAAAAATTTTACCTAAAGCAACTGGGATTAGTAAAACATTCACCGTAGTAAATGCTAAACCGACTCCTGCAACATCGTTTACTGAATTCTCATTCAATGATATGTAATGTAAACTAATTGCAAATACTACATCTAAGCAAACATATCCAATCACTGTGTAAAAAGTTGAGCTTAACAGATCTAAGAAAACATTTGAATGTTTCCTCATAGACGATATTTAGGGATTGTTATCACTGATTGCAGATCCTCTAATAATACTCATAAATTAATTATATAATAAAAACAAAAAAAAACCTAATTTCATGAATATTTCTTTTTTATTTAGGCTAAAAATTTTGGTGTGAATTAAGGTACTTAAAGTTAGGGTTCCTCATTTGCCATGCTTTTACGACTACTTACAGCTGATTGGGAGCGCTGAAAACTATTGTTAACAGATGGTGAAATTAATGATTCATCTTCCTCTGTTATTACATTTATGCTCTTTCTCTTAGTTTGTTGCTATTGTTGTTGAGTTTACATTTATTTCTTTTTCCACTCCTCGTAATAGGGATTAGGTTTCTTTTTCTCTGTTACATTTTAAACAGATTGGGTTAGTGATTATTGTAAAGATGTTTGTGATTCTAACTCTGATTTTTTCTTTGAATCCAGCCATTATTAATAATATGGATTTATTTTTTTTCTAGTTTCGTTATTACTGAAGATTTCGCTTTATACCTTTCTTGATTCTAATTGCTCTTATTTAATCACTTCTTACTATCTTTTTATTTCTTCAATTTCTTTTTATTTCCACTCCTGCATCAATTTTTGCTATTTTATCTTCTACAACTTTATTATATCTTAATGATTCGGAGGTGCTAGAAACTTTTGACTGCTGGTCATGCTAAATGATTAGTTTAATCTTTCTGTGTGCGATTCAGATTTTTTGATAGCTTCAGCTTAATTTTGCATTTTGACAGGTGATTTTTGAGGTGTTGTTTCTGTTTTTTTTAACTAGGTTTTTTGTTATGAGGATTAGGAGTTAGTTAGGGCAGTTGTCTTAGTTCCTGTGGTCGAATTCATGGGGGAGGGTGAACTTAATTTAGTTTCAATATGCCCTATTTTATAGAGTTCGAGGGTATTTAAAATCGTTCTAGAATGTCGATGAATTTGAGGATTAAATAGTATCTACTATATTATTAATTGTTAACATTTTCAAGTTCCTTCCCTTTATGTGTCTAGAGTGGAGATCTTCCAGCAGGATGTAGATTTTAGAAATCAGTTATATCGTAAACTGTTCCTTTGTAAGCGACTAGTAATCTTTAGAAAAACTCTTATAATTAAATCGGATTACCTTTAATTTTTCTATCCCTCATTTGCCATGTGATTAATAGATGAAAACTTTTTCATTTTTTTATTTTAATAAAATATAAAATATTTATTTTTTTTTGTGTTAAAAATTTCAATCTTTCTTTACATAAAGTTCATACAGTAAATTCCGAGTCTTCTCTTTTGCGATAGCCTGGAATCTTTCTATCAATTATTGCTAGGTGAGATCAAAATTTTTTTAATCAAGATATTTTTTAACAAAATGATTGAGGAACTCACAAATATGAATGTAACTATAAAAATGAAAGGTTTCCTCCTAATAAATAAATTATTAAAGAGGCTCAAAATAATGAGCATTTTTGTTTTTCACATTATTCATCATCTATGAAGCAATATATGATTCTAATATTAGTTATCCATTTTCGAGTTTTGTGAAGAAAATAAAATCAAAATAGTCTTCCATTTATACGCCCTCAAACTGATTAAAGTAGAATTACACATCTCCCTATGGATTTAATCTATTCGAATACTACGAAGGCCAAAACATTTTCATTTTAGGGAATCTTTAATGATAAAAACTCAATTTATAAAGCTCATCTGATAGGATTTGTATGAACCATTCATAAATAGATTCTTCTCTGATTTCCTCTTTCTTACACAATTACTCATATTATTTCTTTGTCAGAAAAAAATTATATTAATTTGCAGTTGTATATTCTGGCTAATGCATGTGTTCCTATTGTTGTTAAAGTTTCTCTTTATAATTTGGCACGACTAAAATTTCAAGCTTTTAATTTGAAAGCAATTTTATTTTAGGATTAAAAAATGTGTTAGGATTTGTATTAGGGTTAGAGTTGGGATTTAAATTAGGATTTAAGTTGGGATTCGTTTTATTCGGAGTAGTAAAATCAATAATATTCCCTGAACTTAATAGATTATCATCATTAGACTAACTTTATTAATTCATATTTTAATATATATTATAATCTATTATAAGTACATCAAGCCCATTTAACAGGTTGTCTTAATACTTTTACTAACTTATCCTCCTCAGAACCCTCCTATACTTTAAACTCATATTCCCATCTTGCTATCAGAGGAAGAGACATAAGAATACTTTCTATTCTTGCATCTGGAGTGTATAATCCAAATTTAGTTCCTCTATCATGAATTAGATTAAACTCAACATATCTGCCTCTTCTATATTATCTCCATCTAACGTTTTCCTCATTATATTAGATATCTTTTCTCTTATTAATTATCTCAAAATAAGTTTCAAGATTTGCATATGCAATCAATTTACTAAAATTCATTCCTTTTTCAAATGTCTCTAATTAAAAATCATCATAAAACACTCCTCCAACTCCTCTAGCCTAAAAATAATTTTCTTAATTACCTCCTTCCTGTGATGATTTACAAAATATTTATCACATTCTTCTTTATATTTTTCATATAGAGATTCTCCTATTTTATAGTGAGCTTTTATGCAAGCTGCTTTGATATTTCCATGATATAATTATGCATCCTCTTCGAAAAGATAGATTGGTGTTAAATCACATCCTCCCCCAAACCACTCATCGATAACTAAATTTTTTGAATAAATTTGTACTCTCTTTTGTATCCTTATCAATAACTTTAAGATATCTAAAATTAGCATGCACTGTTGGACAAAACGGATTAATGGGATGGATAACGAGACTAACTCCATTAGCATATAACCTGTATTGCTATAAATTATTTGTGTCAATTTAATGAACTTAAAGATTATTGAATTATTTTATACAATTTGATCCCTCTACTTTCCTCCCCTTCATTTGACCGACAATACCTTAAGATAAAGGGATTATTATTCTAGAAGTATTTACACCCGCTTTTTCAAAAAATACCCCATCTTACAATACACATGTTAATCCATGACCATGGCCATCTTCTCTTTTCCACTCGTCATAAATAGGTTTTGCCTTTGCTATTTGAAAATTACTCAATTCTTACTTTCAAACTTATTAACCATTTCAAAAAAGTTTTTCTAATAGGTTTCAACAAATTATGCAAATTCTTCTTCTTTTGTCTATGGGTCCATCATTTATTTTATTATTAAGAATTTAGAATATAAATTGAAAAGAAGAAAAATTTATATAAATACATCAAAGACAGCCTCCAAGATCGCATCCCCCGCAGTCACAACCTCCACAATCACAATCCCCACAATCACATCCCCCGCAATCGCAATTTCCGCAATCGTCGCAAGCACTACAACTACAATCAAAGGCAGAGCAAATGCAGTCACCTAAACCATCTAGGCATTAGCAAGTAGCAATATATTAGATTACATTTAATAGCATTTCACATATTGATCCAAGAAACTTGAAAATTTCTCCACAGCAATCAAAGATAAATTGGAAAATTGTCATAAATATGTTCCCTCCACAACAGCAATCATAAATTTATCCACAAGTTCCTGTTGCTGCACAACAATCCTTTGTGTTTCCATCCCAGCACTTTTTTGGTGAGTCACATGTTTCACAACTACATTTTATATTGCATCTTTTTTGCAAACAATTAAAGAAATTGAAATTCAAACAAGTGCAACCTCCGATGCATTCAGTAGAGCAGAAATTTTACACATCAGTTGCTTTCTTCTCAACATCTCTTGTAAAGTCCCGAGCACAACTATCGATGTGTTTCGTGCAACTCTCACAACAAATTGAGCACAGTCCTTTAAATGTGCACTCATAGAAAGTCTTAATAACGAATTAAATAAATTTAAATGGACAACTTAACAAATCCCAGCAGGAGTGAAACCACCATAACGAGCATGGGTCACTTCTTTTATACACACCACAACAACAGTAAGATGAGGGTTAGACTGACAGTGCTACATGTTAAGCATTTGCTTAGGCATTGAAATTTTGAACTTAGTGTCCTTCACCATCATGAGGATTTTCAACTACTACTTACTAGGGGGCAACAGGTTCGGGAGCATAGTAAAATAAATAGACATCGTTGCTGTAATATTAATGATGGCCTGAATGCTATTTTTCCTAATTTTATTATTTTCGTCTCCTTAGTTCTTCTTTTTTAGCTTCCAGTTCTCGTCTCTTCTTCTCGTCTAGATGCTCATCAGGGATCTATTAACTAGGACTTACCGCATGTTGATAGGGCTACTAATAATATTGGGGAGGTAAGTCATTATTATATGGCTGTTGATAAAAATTCTATTATTAAGGAGGTAATCCTTAGGGCTGCTAGTTATATTAAATAGGGTTGTAGTATTGCTAATGGTTTTGTACAACCTCATTAACATCATTATTCAGATAATTGACATTTTAAGTTGGTCTATAATTATTTCCATTCTAGTTGGGCTTCATAGGCGAATCCGAATTCGGAATATGGTTATCTCCTTGATTAATCATAAAAAAATTATAGGATTATAATATAAAATAGTCATTAATTATTTTAATTAGTATCATCGCAAAGTTTATCATATATTTCCGTTAATACGGAACATACCTTAGTACAGCATTCACTTAACGTGCCACAGCAGTCGCCCAGTCCATCAAAACATTTTGAGATTAAATTTAGGCAATCATCACAACAATCACCCAAGAATGTGACGAATTTATCACAACACTTTTCGAGTAACTCAGCAAATTTTATGCAACAATTAGAAAGGAAGTCCCAAATGTAGGAACAAGTCCGATCCAAAAAATATTTGTAAAAAGATTCGCATGAACTGCATCTAGAGCAATCAGGTTTGCAATTACAAAACCTACTCATACAATGGCAGATGTTAAAATTGCAGAATCCACATATTCCTATGCATGTAGCATTAAAGAAGCCTTTACAGTTCCGATATCCTCTATCTTTAATGTTAAATATTATAATTACCAATATTTGAATGACATAAGGTGCATGCATGAAAGCAGTCATCAGCACAATCAGGGCAAGTATTGTTGCAGAAGCCTTCTAAACAACAATTCCAAAGTTATGATAATAGAAATGAAACCAATCTATATGGCCAAGTAATACAATAAATCAGTCCATCACACATCCAATTACAACAAGAGTCACTTTCTGAAAATAATCCGAAACAGCAAAGCTACCCTACATTTCCTGCTAAATTAGCTGCAATCAAAACAGCAGTAGAATTTTCTTTAGAGTTTTTCTATTTATGTTCGTCAACTTTTGAATTTTTCTTATTTTCTTATCTTTTTTATTTATCTGTTTCATTAATTGGAGCTACATAATTTGCAGGAATTTGAGTGTATATTATAGGCTGTTGATAATACCCAGAATGCTGCTATGGAGGTTGAGTATAGTAGGCAGATTATTATTGCTATTATTATTGATTAGGATAGACTTCTTAAGGAGGTTATTAGACATATACTTGCGATTATTAAACAGGAGGAAGAATGTGAGCGCGATTTCTATGTAATTGACTATCTGTCAATTACATAGGTAACGGCTGATGTTAATTTTAGTTCAAATCAATTTAAGATCTTGGAGGTTACATTTAATTTTCGTAATTATTTGGGATTTCCTGTTACGATAGGATTACCTCATTCCTATCTAACGACTTGGGAGGTGATTATAGTTAGATTTAGGTTTGTCTTTATTCTTCATCGATGCTAAAATTATTATTTTATGTATGATTCTATGGTTGTGTAATTTCAACAATCTATTATTATTAATAGTCATTAAACTAATTAATTTATAATGGTTCATTTTCTATAACTTAATTTTACTGTTAAGGAAATGATCGATCCTAATCAATATCTATTTCATTTCTTGTGAATTATGAGCCTCGCTTATGAGTCACATCATAATCATTATCTCCATATTCAGATAGTGCAGGGATGTCATTAATAGTCTGTCTTTCTAAAAGATGACTTTAAATGACATTAGTAAAAGTTTTAGGTTGGTTCCTTTCAATTCTTTACACTTCATTTTAATCATCATCTAACTTATTAAATCTCTAAAATATGATACTTGGCTTCTTATCTCTGAGTAGGATTAATCTTGTTACATTATTAAATATTAATATATAAAAGTAAAAAATTTGAATTATGTCATTACACGAAAACCCATAATAAGCACTAGAAGGTTTCATAGAACAACTCTATAAATGTAAGCCATTAGCTGAGAATGATGTGAAATGGTTGTGTGAAAAAGCTAAAGAAATTCTCTAAGATGAAAGCAATGTTCAACCAGTAAAAGCTCCTGTCACAATATGTGGAGATGTGCATGGCTAATTTCATGATGTCATAGAACTATTTAAGATCGGAGGTAAGATTAAAAATTTAAAAATATTAGGAAAGGTCCCAGATACAAATTACTTATTTTTAGGAGATTATGTAGATAGAGGTTACCATAGTGTAGAGACAGTGTCACTATTATTAGCATTGAAAGTTAGATATAAAGTAAAATTTATAATTATCATTAGGATAGAATAACAATTTTGAGAGGTAATCATGAAAGTCGATAAATCACTTAAGTTTATGGATTTTATGATGAATGTATTAGGAAATACGGAAATGCCAATACATGGAAGTTTTTCACTGATTTGTTTGACTATCTACCCTTAACGGCTGTGGTCGAAAATTCAGTATATAATATTAATATTGTAGATTTTTGGTTTACATGGAGGACTGTCGCCTGATATTAAAACATTAGATGACATTAGATTGTTGGATAGAATATAAGAGGTTCCTCATGAAGGACCGTTATGCGATTTATTATGGAGTGATCCAGATGGTATTTAATTTCTCTTATAATTTTATAGATCGACAAGATTTCAATTAATCACCTAGAGGAGCAGGTTTCACTTTTGGTTAAGACATTTCTGAGAAGTTTAATCATCAGAATGGATTAACTCTTATTGCAAGAGCTCATTAGTTAATGATGGAAGGTTACTAAGAGACTCATGAAAGAAATACAGTGACACTTTTTTCTGCTCCCAACTATTGTTATAGATGTGGAAATCAAGCAGCTATTATAGAAGTTGATGAGCATATGAATTAAGTGTACTTGCAATTCGATCCTGCACCCAGAAGGGGAGAACCACACCTTACAAAAAAGACTCCAGATTATTTTTTGTGAAGGATTAATTTTCAATTTTCAATATAAACATATTTCAATTATCAATTTTTCACCCAATAATTTTTGATCCATTCAGATGTGAAGTCATGTGGTTTGGGAGTCCTAGGGAAGCAAACTATTCTTGTATTTTCAGGAACCTATTCTTTGCAATCTTACACATAATCTCTAATTAGTCCAGGATATAGGTCTTATAGAAAGTCTGTGTTTTCAATCATCATTTCTAACCAGAAATCAAATCGAACAATGAATTTAGAAATGTTTGTCCAATTTTTATCTAATTCCACAAATACCCTTTCAAATATTTTATTGTTCCAAATCATTATGCTACTATTATATCCATTCTTATTTAATTTCTCACATGCTATTTCATCAGTTTTTAATATCGCAAATGGTCCATTATATTAGAAGATAGGTGTCATATCACCAGTTATTATCATATCTAAATCGATATAGACCAGTTTTCCTTCAGGATAGTCATAATTCATAAATAGAGTAGCTTTACCCCACCAACCAGTCCATCCTTTTTTCAATTCTCTTGTTTATATTCCCTCAACTAATCCTTCAGTGTTATCTGTAACACATATGAAATTGAAGGGCATCTTAGTATACCTCAATATTCCATGATACAATTTATTAACATAATCGTGATCATATTTTGTACCCCATTTCATACAAATCACATTTACAGTTTCAAATATTTGGGGCTCTACTAATTTTGCATTTATTGGCTCTGGTCTTTGATATTAATCAGATATTTATTCTATTTATTTCCATGTGTGATCTATCGCTTCTTTTTATCTTCCCAATTATCTTAATAAATCGCCAAAATTCGTCTATGCAATTTAATTGTCAGGCTGTAATTATATAGCCTTCATCAAATATTGGTATGCCTCTTCATGCTAATCTAGATTAGTTAACAGGCAAGCTAAGTTTGTGTGTGCATCCACGTAGGCATTAAATGAATTCAATTTTGGACAGAATTAAATTAATGGGGCTTGTTATTCGTGGCTATAAGGTGACAGCTCTATAGTTTTTTTGTACAACTGTATTGCTTCATGATGACGCTTTTATTGAGCCTCTATATTGGCAAGGTTCATATAAATGTTTGTAACCGGTCCTATTTATTCTAGGATTTGTAAACTCTTATGGAAATGTTTTATTGCTATTTCTGTTTTATCTGCCTTCTAACAAATGCATGCAAATTTATTTTCCTCTACTGCCTTCTTCATTTCATCAGTTAGTTAAGCTTCAAACAATTTTTCTGCCTTAACTATTCGCAGATTTCTCTTTAATTCGCTAAACATTTTTTATTAAAGCAAAATTTGTATCAGTGATTGTTAAGAAATATGGTGATGTCAAAGGAGTGAAAAATAATATTTTTATTTTTTTATTGTAAAATGAAAACAAGTATCAGATCAAGGAGAGGGAGCATGACAGATTTCAACCAAGAATTCAATAAATATAAATAAATATTAACAGAGAGATTAAGTACATTACAGAGGATCAGAACATCATACATCGATAAAGTATTATTTCCTCTTAACAATCCTAAAGTGCTCGAGAGTAAATTGAAAGGTATTTTTTATATGTTCCATGCATTAGACTTAAAGATTAAAATACAATAGTAGAGATTACCTAAGGCTAAGTAGTTATATTATGAAAACTACATTAATACATTAAGATCGTTTCGAAATTCAACCATGCCTTCGAGATTAATTCGAAGCAATTCGTAACCAGAAATGATCGGAAGGTGTCTAGTTATTCGGAGAATTTGATTAGTATTAATACGGATTTGTAACTCTTGAGTTTTATAAGGAGAGCATATTAATTCGAAATTTAATAATTTTTTAAATATATAAAATAAAAATGATGAGGATATTGCCTTAAGATTTTAGTGGATTCAAATATGTGGATGATGAGGAGTTCTTGACTCGTGAGGTGGGAAGCGTGGATGATCTCAAAATTAACGTAATGCCCCTGTAAAACGGCATAAAAAAGTCAAATTGTCGGGTAGGTGTATTAGTCTCTGTTGAAACACCAGACAAGCCAAACAGTAGAGCTGGTGTGGATTTGGTTTGTGCTCTTGATATTTCATAGAGTATGGAAGGTGAAAAGTTGAAGACAGTGTAAGATTCGATTGAAATGCTCATGGACTACCTAGAGGACTGCGACAGACTTTCTATTGTGGTTTTCAATCATTATGCGCACCGCTTATTCCCCCTCATAAGTATGAACGATCAGAACAAGCAAAAAGTGAGAAATCATCTCGCTACTCTTAAAGCCAATGGAAGTACAATCCTTAAATTTGCTCTCGATCTTAGTATTAAGATACTAGATGAAAGGTAATACATCAATGACACTTGTGCCATCTTTTTCCTCACAGATGGTTAAGATTAATCAAGGAGGAGGCTGGATCTTTGTGATTATTCCAAAAAAATAAACCACCTCACCTTACACACTTTTGGTTTCGGAGCTGACCATGATGCTAATGTACTTGCCAGTTTAAGTCTTATAGGCAAGGGAACCTACTAATTCGTTTCGAACATCAACTTGTTACCATAATTCTTTATTGCTTGTATGGGACTTTTATAGAGCACTATTGGTGTTAAGTTTGACTTGGAAATCATATCTGATGTCAGACTATACAATATGCATGGGTATGGTTACCACATCCACAGACTTGATGGAGTTCGAGTCTACAAACCATAAATCTATTGTGGATAAACCAGACATTATGTTGTGGAATTCTAATACTATGAAAATGATTTCACCTCAGACCTAATTAAGCTTGCTGAAATTAATCTAGAGGTGGAAAACTTGAGAACCAAAAAGATCTTTAAGTATTCTGAAAGAATCTCTCTTCAAGTCGTTGAGGAAGAAGTCGAACCAATTAGAAGTGCCTAGTTAATAAAGCTTTAATTGTTAATCCAGGAAAATATTTGGGGAATCCAATAATCCTGTTTTGAAAAGAATTGGGAAGAAGCTGAATACTAAGTGGAGAGTAGTTTTAAGGCTATCAAATAGTTAGAGGCTGAGGAACATGTCTAAGAGCTAACAGTTGAACTCTAACGAGCAAAAGATATGATAAACAATACAGATAAGACAAAAAATGTCTATTCTTAACATCAAGCCTTCTTAACTCTCTCTCAATAAGGAGTTTAAACTCAAGTAATTAATGGAATCTAAGATACTGTTAGACTATAGAAATACTGGAATAGTCGTTAACAGTAACTTAATGATAAGTTCATGAAGAGTCTTTGATTTTTTTAATATTCTTTTTTTAATTTGTTTAATTTTTAACATAATTTATTTTATAAATAATTTTTATTGTTAAAAAAAGTATCATTAGAAAGAAAATACTAAATAAATTTTATCTTTATTTAATATCCAAAATAAAAACAAAAAAATGTCGGCATCTAAATTGCTTTACAGTCCTCTTGCCAATTCATAGTCATCTACATATTAAGATAGAGACAGAGCAGTCAGTCCTAGTAGGGCTAAAATCTCCTAACTCTCAGAGAAGTTATCTAACTTATAACATTAAATTGATGAAGATTAGGCTGTACTGATGTTTATTAAATAATTAGTTTAAAAAAGAGACATTTGAGACAAAGCTTAAGTTTTTGGATGAGAGAGTGAGCAAATAATCCCAAGCTGATGAATCAAAATTCAAGATGCTGAAGGAATAATTATTGAAGATAGAAGAAAACACTCATAACGAAAAAGTTATAAGAGAGGTACTAGAATAAAATAATTTATTAGACATCTGATGAGAAAACAAGAACAAAAGATCTCAAAGGTCTTGAGGCATATTTGGGAAGAGAATTACAGTTGGAGAAGAATTCAAGAAAAGACCACGAAATCAAAACTTTAAAGAATACTGACGAAAGAGTTTATAGTTTAAGGTTGGATTTGGCTAGATAGAAGAAATATAGAGAAGAGACTGAGGATAAGAATGGATAGGAAATCGGAGATAGAATCCTAACTCTCTAAGAAGAAGTCGAAGAGGAGAGAAGATCAAGGTATTACCATCAATTTACAAATTTAGGGAGGAATCAAATTAGAATTTAATTAAAAGACTTGGTGACTCGATCTTGAAATTATAAGAAGTTTTAACTACTGAGAAAAAGGCTAGAGAAAATGCTTAAAGCTAAATGTTTAGAATGCTCGATGAGATGAATTAATATTTACAACAAGAGTTAGGGTTTGAGAACAATGAGAGATAATAGACAGAAGAGAGTCTTATCAACTTAATTGATTAGACTTGCAACAGAGTTGAAAATTCTTTAAGAAGATGAATATTAATAAAATAATATGAATAAATAAAATATAAAATAAATTATAAAATTTTCATTATTCGATTATCGATTATTTTCTTTGTGGAGATGATCCTTTTGATGATACTATCCTAGTATACCCAGATTATATTCGAGTACTTCGAGCTGATTTAGCTCTTTTTATGGATTCAAATCTACTAAGTTCCTCTCTACTTGTTGTTGGAGGATCAATTTCTGGTTTTCGAGTAGTTTCAGAAATTTTCCTCTGCATTTCCTATCGAGTTGAATCTATTTTAATCTTCTTAATTAGATCTGTAATCGATCTACTTTTGCTTATAGGCAGCTTAACAACAATATTTTTGGGAGGATTTGATAGTTAGAGGAAACAATTCTCACAGATTAGTAGTGTAGATTACCTAAATGCATCGTTCTTGCATAATTAAACATATTTGTCATATTTTAATTTTGGAAATAGTTTTTTGAATATATCTGGAATTAGTTTAGTAGTATTTGCAACATATTCTTCAATGAAAATTTCCTTATCATCTCTAGGATTTGTTATAAGCTATGTGGAATATTACTTAATGTCCATTCTATTCTTTAGTTTCCTATCAATTATCAAATCATAAGTGATTTCCTGTAAATCTGTTTATTGGCACAACTTCATACAATAAATACAAATCAAACGTTTTGTAATTTCAACTGGTTTTAATGTGTTAGTTGTAATTGCATTTTTCACATTTTCAGGTCTATTTTATAATCCAATCAAAATGGGAAATGGATATTCTTAATTAGTTCTTAAGGATGTACAATAAAGTAGATTTAATTTATTATTTTTATCAAATTTGCAATAGAACACAGCCCTATTAATTATGTGTTGTTCATATGAGACAAATTTAACTTTCTCAACAATATACTCTATCATTTTTTTAATAGCCTCATGAGCATATTTGGTTTTGACAGGTTGAGCTCGAGAATAGATATCACTAGAATTAAAAGTAGCACATCTTTCATTTACATCAAATTTAGTATTTTCGATCTATCTATAATTAACTCTCTATGACATTATCAGTGAGTTAGTGGACCATATGCTCTGTATGACAGATTCATTCAGATGAGGTTATACAAATTATTATAAAATGCCATTTCTATTTTGATCAGAACACAAAACGAATTCTTTGAAATCCTTTTCATTTAAGTATTGGACAGATGTTTCACAATCTAGGTTCATCTAATCAACCAGGAACTCACTCCTTGTCTGATAGGTGTGATAAAATTCTTTTTTATGTCTACAAGGGATAAATAAAGCTACTATATCGTTTTAGCAATCAGACATGAATAATTTCAAAGCATTTTATGGAGTTCTGTTTTCTATCTTTTTAACCTAAATCTCCTTATTCTGATTAGTAAAGTACCATGTTTAGATAACACCCATTCGATAGATGATGGTTTGAGGCAGATGAAATTCGATTTTGTTATGTTTGATTCCATCATTAGTTAGCCATAGATAGTAGTATAATGTTTCGATTGCACCTTGCTAAATATTCATTAAATTTTATAAATAACACAATATATTTATGTTTGAATCAATCGTGCCTGGCTTGGAAAGAAGAAGGTGGATAATTTATATATGCTGTTATTTATAATATACTTTCGTTCATTCATGCAGATCAACATGGAGTTATGTTTCAAGTATCCTAAAAAATGAAGACACCAATGATGTTGATTCGACCTTTATAGGATATACCAATTTTGCATTCTTATTTGTATATGGAAGTGCTATGTTATTGTATTACATATCTAAAATATAGTTTAGGTCAGGTGGGTGACAAAATAGGACCCAAAATGTTTGTTCTGATAGGAACGTTTACCACATCCATAATTATATTCATGATTTGCATACTCATTACATAAGAAGAGAAACATTAATGGATATTTTTATTGCTCATGATTGTGAATGGTGTGACACAAGCCACAGCTTGGCCTGGTCTACTAGCTATCCTAAATAATTGGTTCTCCAAATCACATAAACTGATTTTAATGGGATATTTCACCTCGTGTACAAATATTGGTAATTTAATTGGAGATTTATTTGCATTCATACTAATTGAACAACTTGAATTGGAGGTAATGAGTCCGATGTATTTGTCAGCCTTTTTCTTATTACTAACCTCATGTGTGAATGTTTATTTTTTGACGAATTCTACAAAAGGAGAATATATTTAACAATTCAAGAATTCTAGAACTGGGTCTTTAATATATCAGGATCAAATTAGTGTAGTCAGCAGATCAAATTCCCAAATTCTTGATAATAGTGACATAATGCCCTACCATTCGATGCAACCTATGGCAAGTAATCAAGAACCATTGCTTGAGAGTTAATAAATACCTGTAAGTCTCTACGATAGCACGGCATAATCAAACAGTTATGCAATGAAGCAATAAAAGAAAAAACCACCCATAACTATGCTTACAGCTTGGAAGTTGCCAAATGTTGCATTGTATGCTTTTGCATTCGGATGCATTAAAGCAGTTTATTATATAATAGCATTCTGGCTTCCATCTTATTTAAAGGATTAGGGCTTACAAAACGTGGCATTAATCACCTCTATGATTGAGATTGGTACCATTCCAGGGGGAATTCTTGTTATGTAATTATAATAAATACAATTAGTTATGCAGGTGTTTATTGGGATAAGAGGGCGTCGATAATAGTGCCATTTTTGTGGATGGGAACATTTGTGATGGTTTCCATTAATTTCTTAAAAACTTTAGAGCATAATTTCTTTTTGTATATTGTTTTAGTGTTTCTAACTGGCGTTTTGGTGGGAGGTTGTTACAACAATATATCAGGAGCCATCGTTATTGAATTGAGTAACATGAAGGAATTGAAGGGAAATAAAAAATCGACAGCAACTGTTACTTCGGTAGTTATGGGTTATGGTGCTGTATTTGCAGCAGTAAATTAATTAGTTGTAAAATATGTAGAAAAGAAATTATTCTTATATTGTGGAGCTATGGCAATAATTGGAGGTGTTTTACTCATACCTCTGATTGTGAATGAGATAAGAAGACATAATGAAAAGAAAAAGATTACAGATGTTGTAATTTCTCCAGCAAAACATTGATATATATTAATATAATAAAATAGAAAAATGTTAGATAAGAAAATAAACTCTCCTCCTAAAATATTCACCTCATCAGAGTCTGATTTCAAGAAGTAAATAATAGTTTATATGAGAAAGCACGCAAGTTTGGATGGAGTTACATCGGAACATACAAGTGTTTAATCATATGTTGAATAGGTTGATCCTAAAGGTTTAGCTATGATTGAATTGGAGGTAATTATAATTGTTAAATCTCTAAATAGGAGAAACGATTGTAATAAAAATATTCTCATTTGTTAAATCAACTCGATAGAACTAGATTAATGGTTTAGAAACTAGAGGAGAAACTTAAATAATAAAATGAGTAATATAATAATACTATATGAGTTTAGAGAACAATCCATAAATAATTGAATTTGTAAGCGAATTATAAAAGGTTGATAAATACAAAGAGGCATTAATAGAAAAAGTAACATTTATAATATATATTAAAAATAAGACTAAGTAACTACAGTAGGCTCTGCATTCAAATAAGAATACCATTTCAGAGCTTAAACGATAAGTTTATCAGAAAAGATTGGAAGTTAGAGAAATTGTGTAAGATTCATGGAAATATTAATCAGAGATCATCTCATTAAACAACATGAAAAGAGATGTTAATTCATTATCAGCCAAATCGGTAAACTATATATAATATTTAAATACTAGTTGAGAGCAGAAAAGAAAAAATAAGTTCAAAGTGTGGACATTTAGTCGGCTTTTCTAACTTAAAACCCAATTAGATATGAAAAACTAAAAGTCTTGCCACCAATTCCTTTAAAACCATAATTCAAATATCACTTAATGTTTATGGTTAAGAATGCCAAGAGTCCGCAATAATAATAATCGGTTTAGGAGATATTGGATATTTATAAATAGGTGTAAAGTGTTAAGAATTAGGCCTTCTAAACAAGGGAAGAAATAACTTAATTATCAAACAAATTCAATTAGGTTAGAAATTTGTTTTTAGAATGTGCTCAAATGTCTGTGAAACATTTTAAAAGCAGACAAAAAATAACTAATTAAAATGGATATGCTAACTCTATATATCTAGATGTGAATACAGCATCACAAGCAACTTTAACTCCTTTGAATAAATCAATGATTGGAGAAAGCTCAATCATTTAAAGACCAGAGCGAAATATTAAAAATATATTATATGATACTTTATAGCACATAATGATAGATATGATAGATTCTCACTAAAGGAATGATTCGAATGGATCTACAATAGCAGATTCAATGTATTATATTAGATTATCATTAGAATCCGTAATTCAGTAAGTCTCGAACAATTTACATAATTCACAAGTGATCAAATATTAGGGTTATTAGTATTATAACCTAGATTATTACAGGAAGTTATAGGCATATTTGATATAAAGTAAAAATAATTAGGTTTACTTAATGGAAAACTCAGAGTTATCTAATAATAAATTGAATGATGAATATAAAATTATTTTTAATAATAATATATATATAGTGTCTATATATTAACAATTTTCCAATTATAAATAATAAATATTTCAATTCTAATTTTATTATAACGATGTTGACTCCTCCTTTATTAGCGATTCATCACTAACTTCTTTTTCTGGTTGATTTAAGCAAGGAATACTGATAACTTTATTATAGATCAAAGAGCCACATATTAGTATTAGGAAACCTATCAACTATTACCAATAAAATTTTTCCCAACCAAAGAATAAACTGAATGACCATACCAGTGTGATTGTTGATACTTAGACAACATTCTTAGTCAATGCGGATAAGTATTACAAAACCAACATACTAACTGAATTCATCAATAAAATTGTAAAGCATCCTCCAAGTATTGATAAAAACAATTAAGGCTATGATTATTAAAATTTTAATACTTGATAGTCTGAATTATTTAAATCAAATCCAATTTAGAGAAAAGAAATCGATTACTCTAAATAATAATTTCCATTATCTCCTTTGGGACATCCATCCTTGAATGCATCAGGGCAAGGGATAAATTCAAGTCCAAATAACATGATTATAGTAAATAGTATCCCCCATATGCCTTCTAGCCCTACCAGTTGAAATGCATTCAGATAGTATTTGTCAAAATATTTTTCTTCAATAATCAATTATCCAGATGTAGTCATAAATGAGAAAAGCAAAAAAATAACTCCGATGATGAGATTGTTTCCGTCATTTTCCGATTTCAGATATACAACTATACCGACTATTAGATTTCCTACAATGATAAGAAACATCCCAAATAGTTGTACTTTGAGTGGCCATCTTTTCAAAAACACTATCTAGAATATAGCAGTCATTACTATTGAAGTGCCTCTAATCTAACAATATTGTTGAATACCATTGAATAGACTGAAACTGGCATTAGACCCAATGCAAAAAATGCTAGGCAACTTGTAATCATATCAAAAATTGTTGGAATTATGACGTATATGACATTGAATTTTGTACTTTTCCCTTCTTCTTCTGCCTATTTCAATTCTTTATCATAATTCTCTCTTTGAACGTTTTTATAGGCCAAAAATATTAAGAAGCAGAGCGCTTCTCCAATAAACATAGTCAGAGTCTATATGAATGGATGAATGAATGATTCACCATAAACTTTGATCTTGGACTACCATTTAAATGTTAGGGAACATGCACAATTCACAAGCATGTTTAGCCCTATCAATAGGAATCCTTTTTACTGAGTAATTCTAACCATTATTTATAATTAAGAAAGAATTACAAACTATTACAAAGGCTCTTTTGTATCAGAATAATTTAATCTAATTATGTTTAAACAGGAAACCGATACATACAGTATATCATAAATGGACACTAATACTCATGAAGCTTATGAGGATGAGAAACCTCCATAAAACATTTAAAATGTTGTGAATGAAATACTATTGGAAAAATCTATAAAGAAATAAAAGAAAGCAATATCAATGAAATGGACTAAAAAGAGTTAATAAATATTTGAAGGCTTAATTTAGTGTGTAGGGACGGATTTTTTTATAATTGAAAACTATTTCAAGAAATACACTAATTAGCCTTTCAGGGCTGAAGTTTTAAGAGCAAAATATAAAAGAGAGCATACTTAATACAAGCGCGCAGCTGATGAAATAATTAACGAAATAAAAATGAACTACATATAATGAATTTTTATAATAATAAAAAAAAGAAAATTTTTTAAGCATCAAAATTTTTAAGGCATAGACATACTTAATGCTTGAACTACAGATGGAATATGAGTAGATGTATCACTAATTAACTATTTAATGATTTTATTTTCTTATTCTATATCTTAGTTATATTTAAAATAATCTTCCACTAAATCGAGTTTACTACTTTATTGTTACTTTTATGAATAATAAATTGTCTTACATGAAATAAAGCTAGTGGTTTGATGCTTGATACATCATCATAAGATAATCGTTTGATCTTCTCTATACTGCATTCTGTATAAACTCTCTCGGTATTGATTGAAGATTGTATGTCTTGCGTCGGTTTTCTCCATTCATGTTAAACAGTATTTAAATCGTTTACTGCATTTAAGACATCTTAAACTCTAATTCGATTGCATTAACAAGATTTCAGTAATCCAATAATCTATTGGTTAAAATTCTCTAAGATAGTATTCTTTTTTTAATTCTCAAATACCTTTTATTCAAGTTCTTATACTTTCCTCTATAACAAAGTTATTTCTTTTTATAATTTCACGTAATCGTCCTGTTTTCTGGTTGAATTGTTAGCTAGCTCTCTGCTGTTGAGAGTACTCTTTTGTGTAGATTCACTTTCGGGAGGGTATAGGGTTTTTCTATCATCAATTTGCTATTGAATTGTCTACTATGATAGCGATGTTCCAATATGCTGTTTTAGAGCTTGTATTCTGGGACCAAGAGGTGATCTATTTGTAGTTTAGAGTACTTTTCTAATGGTGATGTTCGTCTCATTTTATCTGAGGAGTCATTCAAATTTAATGTTGCTTTTCTCGCAGATAGTATTGCATTTTGCTGTTAGAGAAAAATTGTATTAGGCTAATATCCATCAACCTTTTTGGTGACTACGACTGGTTTATCCTTAACAGGTTTAGTCTAGTTTCTAAAATATTTTAATAAAAGTTTTTCATCTCATAAAATTATTTACATTTTTTCCTTTGATAAACTATTAGCGGTAGTGCATTTTGGGGGAGTAAGGCTTGGTATTCTTTACTTATTTAGAATACTGTTAGCGTTGTAGTAGCTGCGATTCATTAAAATATTTTTATATTAATAATAACAGAAATCTATAAATAAATAATTATGTTTGTCCTCTTAGAATTTTTATACTTAAAGGAATTTTTATTAGTATTTATTAGTAGGTTAGGGAATTTTTTAGTTTAACTTAAGTTGTGATGAATGTCTATAATAGAGATTTATAAAAATTAGAAGAGATTTTTCCTCTATTGATAGAATCAATTCAGAATGCATTTCCTATACTATTCTAATTTAATGCATGATTTTTTGGAATAAATCATATTTCCTCCATTACTCCATTACTAGTAATAATTATATGTAGGTGAATAAAAAAATATCAAGAATTAAATAACTTTATTGGCATAAAAATAGAAGAATTAGCACCAGAATAGAAATGCTTAAATTTGTGCCTTTTTTAATGAATAATTTTGTTGATTTTATGCAAAAATTTAATTTCGAGGCAGAGGCTTTTTATTTGAAAAGAGTATTAGAGAAGAAACCTGTGAATGAAAGTTATTACACCATCATTGACCTAATAATAATATTCAAAGATAAATAATTAAGGAACTTGAGACTACTTTGGAAATTATTTTTAAAAACAAGCATTTAAGAAAGAATATCGAATCAAATTTATTCAAAGAAAGTGTAGATATCTTACTTAAGAAAACTTGAGATATATATATTCTTACTCAGTTGCAATGATCCTTATAGCTCAGATGTGTATTCGCAAATTGAGGCAGAAGGGTTTGGTTAAAGTTATAAAAAATACAAAGAATATTAATCTATAATAGAGAATAATTAAATAATGCCTGGTGATTATCCTCAAAACTAAGAGATATTTTTAGAAAAAATTCATTAGCTGTTATAATAATTAATAAATGAAGATTCATCCGATACTCTGAAGGATCCGAATAACTTTTTAGCAATTATAGATATTATAAGCTATCTACATGGAATCGAAGAAAATTTTAATATTGCAATACAGTAGGGTTAATAAGAGAGGACATCATATATAACGATTAAAAATCTAAAGAAATATCTAAATCAATGAGAAACATGATTAATTTTATTAAAATATATTATTCATCAATTACTACCGACTACTTTCTTTTATATCATGTCATAAGATTACATTAAGTGTTAATCCTTGATATTGGAGGTGTCAACATGAAAATTTTAAACATAGTTAAAGTGCTTCACTATTTCAAGTACTAACTATACAAATTATTAAGCCTCATAATTTATCTAATTTATATTTCTAATATTCTTGATTCCTTTAATAAATAAAATTAAATAAACCTAAAAACAACTAAAATCCCTCATTATGCATTTTTATCAATACGGAAAGAATAATCCATTACTGATGAGTCATTTATAGTCTCCTTTATGTCGTGATCCTGCTTATGAGCTTTTGACTAAGTCTAGGAATGATATGGACGATAGAGGCAAGTAGATAGAAAATAAGTATAAGGAAGAGTTAATACAATGGTATTTAATCATATTTTTCATATTGTCATATTAAAATGACATATTTCCTATTATACTACTATAATTATATTTATTAATTGTGGTAATTATTTTAGGATTAAAAATACCCATATAAGTGAAATAGCAATAAACCAATAAAACACAACACATTTGATTATACGAATGTTCATAAATGATTAATATGTAGACCATTCTAATTACGCTTTAAAGGAAAATAACATTAAGTATTTAAAAAACACGATATATAAAGATACCCATAAGTATAGGATGAATTGAAAGATGTCATATGCATCAAGAAGAGAAAAACAAAGGAGGAATATGCATAGATGGAAAGAGAGAAGGTAGCATATTATTAAATAAAATATTAGAAATTATTATCTCATATTCAAATAACAGAAAGCGATGAAATGTTTGATACATTTGGAATAAGGGGAAGTTTCGAGGAAATCTTTTAATTACTACTTGAATGTTCTAATGGATTGGCATTTTCATCTTAGCCCAAGGTTTAATATCAGAACAAGTAGTTTACTGTCTCAAACGCTATATGGTTCAATCCCATAACTTACTAAAGTTGTGCAGCATGGATTATAAACGAGATGGAAAAATAAATAGCTATGATGTATAAATCTCATCCATTTTAGGTTCTACTAATACAAGTAAGGATTTAATATTCAGTAACCAGAAAATTCGTTATAATAATTCTGGGAAAGAGAAAAAGGAATTTTACTACCAAAACTACAGAATTAAATACCATAAATCAAAAAAGAGATATTGAATGCATAAAAGAAAAGCAATAAGACATGCCCTAGTGATATTTAGTGGGCTTAGTTGATGATGAAACACTCTAAATAAACTGATATAGATGAATAAGAATTATTATAAAAGTTAGATAATATTTTAGATATGAAATACATCAAGCTAGTTGAAATATGTTCCTTAAAAGGGATTTGTTAAAGAAGATTAATGAAGATTATAAGTGATAATTACAAAGTTAGAATAATGAAGGAGATTTGTGATTAGGAATAAAAATAATAATTTCTATAAAACTAAAAAAAATAATAAAAAAAGAAGAATAAATGCAAAAAATCTAAAACAAAAGAGGCTGCAAGCGCACTCAGCTAGAGGGAGCTTGAATAAATTGTTGAGTAGAAGGGACTAAATTATGATGATCTGATGGAAGCTTTGAAGAATTTAGAGGAAAAATAAAAGGATCCCTCTAAAATTGAAATTGTTACTCCACCAAATAGTCCATCTAATGAAACTGATAGTACATGTGCTAAGAGTTAGTCGATTAGTTAAAGCTAAAATTTAACTGATCAAGCAACTACATTTAATCCTGATAGTTTATTCGAGAGTATACATCAGCCTGATAGTAATTAATTTAACTCAAATGAGGAAGAGGATGATTGGATTAAAGTTTAGCCTCCTAAAAAGCCTTTATAAAGAAATTTTTCAAGTTAAAAAGACCTGTAGTAAAGAAAAATTAAGAAAAACAGATAAAAATAAAATAAAAGCTAAGTAAATTAGAAAAATATAATAAATGAAGCTAAAACTTAGAATAAAAATAAATAGGAAAGCAGCTAATATATTACTGGATGTATAATCGAATCTAATGGAAGTCAAGAAAATGATGAAAGTGCTGGTACAAAGACAAGTGAATGCATAATCACTGTTTAGGAAGAGTAGTAATTAGAATCTTAATCACCAATATAATTGAAAGAGTAAACACCTAGTGAAATAGATTCTCCAATTAAATAGAAGTTTGAGAAGGTAGAAAAGGTTGATAACAAATTTTAGTAGAAGACTAACGAATCGACTGATTCTGTTGAATTTAAACTGGATAACTTATCTTTAATTTAATAATCACAATCTTTACCGATTTCATTATAGTAATTAGATTTCAAGGAACACTAAAATGATCCTATTGACCCTGTGTTTATGGATTAAGCATTTTAAGCTATGATTAAGAAGCTAGATCTAGACATGAGGGAGATGAATGATTTAATACTAAAATAAAATGAAGACATACTACCATTAAGATAAATAATTTTCAATAGATTACAATTTCTAATCCACAAAACATTTAGAGGTATCTTGTTCAAAGATTATTAGTCTAGATTGTAATGCAAACATCCGCCTCTTTGGTTCATGTGCTACTGGATTGTCCCTTCCTGAGAGTGACATTGATATAGGGATCACTGGGTTTGAATTGATTCCTACTAATCAATTACAAGGACCAATTTCTATATTAACTCATCAATTACAAGGATAGAAATGGATTACAAGTGTTAAGTATTTATATATTTATATAATAAGAGCAATACTGAGTTCGCAAATTCCTATTCTGAAATTAAAAGTTGATCCAAATATTAGATTTAGTTAACCAACAGGGTATTAGATTCCTTATATGGATCTTGAATAGCCTTCAAGTTAAACAACATTTAGTGTTGATATCACATTCATTCAGTTCAAAAGCCCCAATACATTTTAGCATTAGGGTCTCATTAGTACTGACTACATTATATAATTGGTCCAATACTATTAGGAATTGAGACCATTAGTGTTTTTATTCAAGAGCTTACTTAAAAAACGTGGACTGAATGACCAATATAAGGGTAATGAATCATTCTATATAATTAGGTGGAATATCATCTTTCAATATCATATTAATGGTAGTTGCATTCTTAGAGCACAATTATGAGAAATTCCCATCTCTAGGAATGGCTACATACAGATTCTTAGAGTTCTATGGCACCTAATTTGATCCACAGAAGACGGGAATAAGAATCAATTATGGGGGAAAGTATAAATTTATCCAAAATTAGTTTTTTCGAATTAGACGAATACGAGAATGAATTAGAGTTAACAATTATATCACCTTTCTCATATGAAATTATAAGTTCAGCAAGCACATTTGTGTAAACTATACTTCAAGACTTGAAAGGTCTATATTTAGCAACCTAAAATGAAATTCAATTCTTTTATGAAAAGTTCAAATACAACAAGAAGAAGAAGGGCAAGAAGGATGAGAGAAACTTGTTCATGAAGGAACTCAATAAATTAACACCTCTATTTGGAAAAAACACAAATAACTTCTGATTATATTATATTTTTAATATTTTTAAAAGAAAAAAAAATGTTGTGTTGTACTACTAAAAGGACAAGGGATAAGGAGGGATCAAAAAGAGTAAGACTTGAGCCAAATTTAGAATTTTCGATTAATTAAGAATAAGAGCCTCATGATATAATATACAAATCGAAATATTAGTTGCATGGATAGGCTTTCTAGACTACCATTTCAGAATAAGAAGAAGACTGTTCAATCATAAATCCAATAAGAGGGACTAAACCAATCACCATGAATCCTTCAGTAAAATTTAAGACTGAGGAAGCAACCATAATTTTGAGTCATAAAAATGGCTATACATTATTGTTAACCAGAATGGTCTGAATTACTTTATGATTTATATATTTATAAATAATTATTATTTATTTTTTTGCTAGAATAGACATGTAATACGATCAGCCCCAGAAGATAGTTATGTTAGGAGAAGGTATATAAACTATTAACCTTAGGAAGAGTAGGAAAGACTTCATTGACAATAAGATATTGTAGGGATTAATTCGATGATGCTTAAGAATCATCAATTAATGCTACATGTTTGGAAAAAGTAGTCCCTCTTGAGTCAGGTAAATCAATCAAACTAGCCATATGGGTAATTGTTATTAAATATACAATAGGACACTGCAGGATAAGAAATTTTCCACGCAATGCAGCCCATGTATTACAGAGATGCAATGGGTGCAGTATTAGTGTATGATGTTACTTATAAAGAATCATTTTTGAAGGTAAGTCTGTTTAATATATTCACTAGGTGGAAAAATGGATAGAGGAGTTAAAATAATTTGGAAAGCCTGATATAGAGATAGTAATCGCAGGAAATAAATGTGACATGAAAAATTCAATATAAATTGATTAAAGGGAAGTTGATGAATATGCAAAGAAAGTAGGAGCTAAACATTTTCAGACATCTGCTAAGGCAAATGTAGGGATAGATCAACTATTTAAATCATTAGCTAACAGTATACATTAGATTTCACACTTTTTTTAATTTTATTTTTTATGTAGGCATATAGATCAAGTTGGCATAAAACTAAGGATCCAAGAAACCAAAGAAAGGACTTACAATTAAAGATACTTCAAAAGAAGAAAAGGATAATAAAAAAAAGGATGGAGATTGTTGCTGAAACGCTATGTGATGAATTTATATTATAATATGGATTATTAAAAATTTAATATTTTTATGATTAATAGCAAAAAGAATATATAATACATTTCTAAGATATCGTAATTGGTTCTATGGCATAATTTCTAAGATACCAATTCAAGTCTAAATTAATGAAGGATTTTTTAGAATTTATGATAATAATTTTGTTAGTACAAATATTAAATATGCAAATAAAGAAAAAAATAACCAGAATAAAATACAATTTTATTCGCAAAACCAGGAAATTGTTAAAGAAAGAGGAGATGTTTAAATTTGTTCCTTTATTAATGAATAACTTTGTAGATTTCCTATAGGTGCTTAATTTTGAGGCTGAGGAATATTATTTATAACAAATCTTGTAAAAAAAACCTTTGAATGAAAGGTATTACAGTATTATTGATCTAATAATAATATTTAATGACTAACAATTGAAGAATTTAAGACTGTTATGGAAATTATTTTTAAGGAAAAGCATTTCATAGATGATTATAGATCAAATATAATCAAAGAGAATGTAGATTCTTTACTCAAGAAAAGTTAATTTATATATCTCAAAATTCTATAAAGAATAAGGTGCTTATAGGAAATATGTTGAACGGTAGGTCTAAGCCGAAGGTCCTACAAAAGAAAGGTATGAAGAGTTATAGTCTAAAATCAATAATAATTAAATTATGTTTTCGGATTATCCAGTAAACTAATAAAAGTTCGAAGAAAAAATAAAGGTACTCCTATAATAATACATTAACGAAGATACAAATACTATAACGCATCCTTAAAACTTTATAGCAATTATTGATATAATCACTTATTTGCATGAAATTGAAGGATTTTCTATTCATGTTCTTTTTAATGGAAGTCTTAGAAAAACCTTTTTAAGTATATGTAACTAAAGAAATATCTAAGTGGCTAGAATTAAATATAAAAACAATAAAAATGAATATAAGTAAATTTGTTTTTATTAATTTATTATTTATTAGAGAA
>VMTU01000004.1:0-68095 GCA_016759055.1 Paramecium bursaria | reverse complement strand
GATGTCATCATAATATTACTTTTCTTCAGGTCTCTGTGGATAAGTCCTTATGAATGTATGTAATATAAGCCTCTGAGAATTTACTTTAATAAATTGAAATATATACCAGAGATATGGTTCGAAGCTATTCTTCTGACTTTTAAACATGTTTTAAATGGTATAATCGTTCCATAACAATGTATATTTCCTCATGATAAAAATACACCTCGATCATTTTTACTATATTAGGGTGGTCCAGGCTGTTGAGAATCGATATCTCTTTATAAGTAGATTCTTTATCAAAGCCTTTAGAAATTTTCTTAGCTGCATATTATTTTTTATCAAGATAGCTAGTCACTTTAAAGACAGCCTTCATTTAAATAATTACTTATACTTCAGAGCACCCTCCATACCCAAGAACGGAATTTATACAGTATAATTATTCAAAATTGGTATACATCACTAATCCATCTAATTGCCTTTTGAATATTAGTAGATCGGATGTCATAGAAGTATATTTTGACTTCCTGTATTTAAAACCTATTATGTTTCCTTTATCAATTATCCACTTAAGATTTAAGTTCAGATTGACGTCAAGTTTTTAGAAGAAAGTTGGCCCTTTGATGAAAATGATTTTTCGGTCGTAAGTTATAATTACTTCCTACTCCTTTCTTACAGCCTTAAAAGATCTCATTTTGCGTAATATTTAATTATGATTTGCAATAATGTTTAATTAAAATCATTTATAAGCATATATTACGGTTTTATGCAATGAATTATTTTATATTTTTAAACTGACTCTCAGAAAGTGTTCCAAAAATTAATCTGCAGTCAAATAAACACACAACTTGGTGAATCAGTTATTTTATGACGGACCTGCAAATTTTTTATTTTTCATAAATTTAAGCTCATATTAAGGACTTAAATTTGTTTATATCTTAATAAAATAATATTATTTTAATAAATTGTTGTTAATTTAATTTTTAGTGCAGGGTGAAGTGATTCTTTTTAACTTTTAGTAATTTTATCATCTATGGTATATGTTAAGTCCATTTGGCTAAATAAACAACATTATAACAAATGTTACTCAGACTAATAATTAAAATCAACAATCTGGCAGTGATTATAATCGATCTATTATTTGCACCTTCTATCCTTTTATTATCGTTAATATTCAATACAACATTTTATCTAGTTATATAATCTTATGCTATTTTTATTATTCTTTCATTAATGAATATATTAATTTTACTATTATGATTTTGAATAGGCTCAAGAAGAAACTTATTGAATTAGGGCAGGGTGATTATATTAAAGCTGTCGAAGAGGAATACAAACAAAAGTAGTTGGCTAACAAGAAACCTAAAAGGATAAAAGATTTATAATATACACCTTTAAAATATGCTTTCAAACTAGCATACATAGGCATAAAATATTAAGGACTGGAATCATAAATAAATCAGAAAAATACCATAGAAACGGAAATATTTAGTGCATTATAAAGATTGAGAATGATTGAAAATAGAGATGACTGTGATTATACTAGAGCAGGAAGAACAGACAAAGGTGTTAGCGCTATGGGAAATGTAATAACTTTAAAGATAAGAAGAATGGGAACAGGCCTTAATGCGGAATATATTAACAGGGTTTTGCCAGAAGATATACAGATTTTAGATGAAGTGTAGGTGCCTGATACATTTAATGCCAGATATGATTGCATTAAAAGAGTCTACAAATATTACTTTTTTAGGGGGCATTATAACACTAATCTAATAATAGAATCAGCAAAATAATATATCGGAGAACATGATTTTCGTAATTTTTGTAAAATAGACGTTGTAGCAAACTAAAGCTTTGTAAGAAATATAATGAATGTCAAAGTGGAATAAGTTCATTTTGATTAAGAGCCTAGGAAATATCATTTATTTTAGGATGATGATAGATTCGATTTGTTTTGTTGCACCATCGAAGGGAATGCATTTCTATGGCATCAAATTCGTTATATGATGGCAGTATTATTTTTGATTGGCAGAGGTGATGAGGAGCCAGATGTAATCGAAAAACTATTATTAAAAACTGATGGAAGACCTAATATCATGATGGCTCCAGATTATCCCTTGGTATTATGGGATTGTTAATATAAAACTCCCTTTTTAATCCTAATTCAGAAACGCATAGTATTTTATACATGGACTTATATGAACGAATGAGAGAAAAATTAAACGAATCCTACATAGAGTTTATCCATTTCTATCAAATGGGGTAATGCACACTAGGAGCTCCTAAAGCTCCAGAGAAGCCTAGAGATAAGAAATAATCAATTCTAACTCATAAATCTGAGGTAACTGTAGAAAATGCTTTACATAACTTGAAGGGTAAAAGAAAAGAGAAGTATGATTAAAAAATTGAAAGAGTACGTGAATATTAATTAAAATAGTAATAATGAATCAATCCAGATCCTTATTGGTTTTAGTTCTTACTATAATTTTTGGTCCGAATTTAACATTCTGTTTGAATAATTCTGACTATTCAGCGTCTAAATCCTCAATTAAAATTTTATCAATAATCTCCTTATTTTCTAATATATCCATGTTTTCTAATATCATCTTTATTGCAGATCCTTTTTATACATCATTGAACAATTCCCTTAGTTTTTTATGACAATTCCTATCACTTTCCAATTATCTTATTATCAATTCATTCCAGAATGGATTTGCTAAGAATTGTGCATAATCTTCAACAACAACCTAGCCGAATCTGTCATATAGGACCTTAACATTCATAGCATCCCTATATATAACTCCTAAAGAGTCATAATGAGGATAAGGCTTTTGTGTCCATTAATAATTGCATTTGATTATATCTGTAAAACTTATGCAGTTCATGCAATTAAATTTCATGAACACTAAATCACCACTATCTAATTTTTCTAGTACTATTTTATCAGCTCTGAATCCATAACTTAATCCAAAGTATTCATTTTGTGGCCGAGTATTGTCTTTGAACAAATTTTCATTACCTTATTTTTCTTTGTAATCTTTGTAATTATCATGTGCAGTTTTGTAAATGTAACCAATAAGCCCTCCTACAAAAATAGTTGATGTTAATAGCAACGACTATATGTTATTCATATTAACAAAAAAAAATTGTAATTAATTAATAAATTTCATTATATATTTTTCATTAATGTTTCTTTATAATTAAATAATTATGTATTATATAATGTAATTAATATGCATCATTATAATTTGTAATAAAAAGTATCTTTTTACAATAATTCATAAGTAAATAAGAATTTGTAAATTCTAATTAATAAAATTAAGAAAATGGACACAGCAGCATAGATTAGAGAGTACAGAGAGGTCTTAGAGGGCAACAGGGCCTATGTCTAACAGAAGTTGGCCTAAGATCCTAACTATTTTGTTAATCTTTCTAAGGGACAAGCTCCCAAATTCCTTCTCATCGGTTGTTCTGACAGCAGGTGCCCTCCCAATGAACTTACTTAAACCTAACCAGGTGAAATCTTCATTCATAGGAATATTGCCAACTGTGTCATTCCAACAGATTTAAGTGTATTAAGAATATTCTAAAAAAATAGGTTAACAGTGTGCTTTAGTTCACCATTGAACATTTGAAGATCAAAAACATAGTCGTCATGGGCCATACCTTCTGTGGAGGAGTAAAGGCAGCTATGAATCAAGATTCCGTCGGAGGAATGTTGGATCTCTGGTTGAACAATATTAAGGGTACTCTTGAGAAAATTCAACCAATCATCGATGCCATACCTGACGAAGGTGAAAAACAAACAACCCTTGCTAAATTCCACGTCAGAGAACAAGTGAGGAATCTATGGAAAAATCCAATTGTCTAGAAAGCTTGGCAATAGGGAACTCGTAATATTTCATATTTATTTTTTAGCTATAATGATTCATGGATGGATCCTAAGAATTGAGACAGGTATCATTGAAGAAGTTGAAGCCGATGACACTCTACCTTCTGATTTAGCTAAGCAATATAACTTCAAATTTTAAGGAATAGACGCTCCTTAAAAGAAGAATATTGCTTAATAGCTAAGCGATCTCTAGAAGGAATAGATAGCCAAGCATGTTTAACACCAACATCCTTGATTTATCATATAAAGAATCATCAAAATTATTTCTTAAATAAATTCATTTGTATTAAATAAAATCATGAAGGCAGTTCAGCTTATAAATATTCCCTCATATATTGAAGATCCTACGTACAGATACAAAATGCCTAAGCCCTTTTTGAAGATTGAAGGAAAAGGTAATGGTATTAAAACCAATCTCTTGAACCTACACGAAATAGCCAAGTCTCTTAAATGCCCAGATTAGTACCCACTCAAGTATTTGGGATTTGAATACGGTTCATAGACAATATACAAGTTCAAGAATGATAACGATATAACTTGTATAGTTAATGGAGCATTTTAAGATGAATAAGTGAGAAAGACACTTGATAAATTTATTGAGAAATATATTCTTTGTTAAAAATGCAAATTGCCAGAAATGAACATAAAAATTAAGAACAATAAGGTAACAGGACAATGTGATTCTTGTGGTCACTTGAGTGATTTGGATAATACACATAAATTAGCAAGCTATATTTTAAAAAATCCTCCTGAAAATGCCGGATCTATAGCCTAGAAGAAATAAATAGAAGAGAAGAATTTCCAAGTTGCCTAATAACAACAAGAAATAGTTAAGGCCAAGAAAAAACGATTAACAGCCGAGGAACTTGCTTTGGATAATGATCTTTTAAATTAATTATTGTCAGAGTTATCAGATACTTATGAGAGAGTGGCCTCTGATGATATAATATAAGATTAATAGCTTGCTGATTACTATATCACTTAGGATATTAAAAAATTCAGCTTGGATAAAACCTTGCTAGATCGGCTTTGCTTTTTGATTTTCTAATGCATGTTTTTAAAGCATAATCCAATTGATAAGTTGGAAAAGTAATTAGAAAAGAATAAGAATCTTCTGTAAGGCTTATTCAAAGATGCAGATCCAGAAAATGTTAATGTACATACTATATTGAATATATAATATTTAATGAAAAGACATAACTTGGATGATGTATATTTCGCAACAATCGTGTATAGATTTTATGAATAAGAATACTTAGATTGTTAATTCATAATTGATTGGTTTGATGGTAAGGAATAAGAAAGACTTCAATAAAACTTTCTATATTCAAAAGAAATAAATGAGAAATACAGATTAGGTTGTGCTGATTTAGTCGAGAATTTAAGGTATTTAACTAATTATAATTCTTAGATAATCCCTTCAGGAATGGAATGAAGAAGAGGAGGTTGAATAACAAGGAGTTTAGGTCCAATGATATATAATAAGAAAATAAATTAAAAATATATGATTCTATATTTTATTTGTTTATTAAAGGATGAATTTTCTAAGGAGGTACAGATTTTCGACGCATATCAAAGATTATTAACTTATCCTAGAAGGAAACAAGAAATTTGTAGCAACTAAGCTGAATGAAGATCCTTAATATTTTCAGAAATTATCAAAAGGATAATAACCCAAATACTTATTGATTGGGTGTTCTGATAGCAGATGTCCTCCAAATGAATTAACTTAGACTTAGCCTGGAGAAATCTTCATTCATAGAAACGTAGCAAATTGCGTAATTCCAACAGATTTAAGTGTATCATATTATTTAATAATTTTCAGGTTAACAGTGCGCTTTAATTTTCTATAGACCATTTAAAAGTATCCAATATCATTGTGATGGGCCACACTTTTTGCGGAGGAATACAAGCTGCGATGAGTTAAGACTCTGTAGGTGGTGTATTAGACTTGTGGTTGAATAATATTAAACAAACCCTGGAAAAGCACTAAGATCTTGTTGATAAGACTAAGGACAGTTAGGAAAAATTAACATTATTAACTAAACTACATATAAGAGAATAAATAAGAAATTTATGGAAAAGCCCTATAGTGTAAAGAGCATGGCAGAGATAATAATGTATAATTTATCAAATATTCTTAAGAAATAATGATTCATGGGTGGTTGCTAAAGGTTGAAACTGGATATATTGAAGAAATAGAAGCAGATGATAGCTTACCCAAAGATTTGGCGTAGTAATTCAATTTAAAGTTCAATCAAGAAGAATTTCAACAAAGAGCTTAGCAATTAGTTGATTTATAAAAGGCAATTATGAATAAAAATGTATGATAAACAGATTTTCATTTTATTTTTCTTTCTTTCAATCTTCTGTTTCTTACATCTATAATTGATGCCTCTATTAACTATTTAGATTGCATTTTAATTTTTCTTTTTTGAAGGTATTTACTGCTCAGGATTTTTGTTTTTAGATACTATAGGAGTAATATTGGTTCGCACATTTTATCAGATACCGAAATTATGGCCTCTAATGCTCCTCTGTGAACCATTCTTTCAAATAGCATTCCAAATTCAAACATAGTTAGCGATTTCAATTCATCATATTCTTAAAAATGAAAATCTGTTCTATAGTATTTATGGCATAATATTTATTAGGCGACCTTAGGATTATATTCTGCTGAACGAGTTTCTATCTTGTGATGTAAAGAGAGTGTATCCACAAGATCCAAATATTTCCTCTTCAATTTTTGATGATTATACTTTGTCATAATCTTAACTAATATTCTTATACCTTTTTTGAGTTTAGGTAAAGTAGTTCTTTGAATTAAAAACTCAAAGCAAGTTTTTTTAGCATGTGACATAAATTATTTTACAGCCCTCTAGTAGACTGGCGTGCATTTAAATTGAGTTACTATTTTACCATGATAATGGAAGGCCTTATAAATTTATATACTATCAGCCAAACTCTATGTCACTGCATCTAATACATAGAGATATTATGATGCATGTTTAATTAAATTTTCTAACAAAGCTGACCTTATCATTTCCTGCAATATGTTTGTATAATCTTTTGGTTTGAAAGTATATGAGCATAATTTTTAAGCATTCTAGACTACGAGTTTATATAAAATTATAAATTCCGGACTTTCAGGATGAATGAGTTGCTGAAGTTCTTAACTTAATTAATGGACTCTAAAGTACTCAACTCCATCATAATCAGGGACATATAATGTAATTATCTCCATTGAATCACATGTAAAAATAAATGCATCCTAATCGCATTCCAAATGCAAAAATGATGATTTAATAAATGGAAAGACTTTGGTGTAGATGGCATCATAAAGAAATTATCGCAGAACTTTGAAGGCATTTTTTTATTCACTTTTCTTTTTCATTATAATTATAATTTAGAAATACATGGTATATTCAATAATTTGTAATAGTTTGGACAGGTTTCTAGATTAAAAATTATAGTCCTTAAATCATGATCTCGATAAGGAGTTCCTTTTATTGCAATATGCTAAAAATGAACATGAAACTAATAGAATGTAGGAGGATAGTGGACAAATACTCTTATGAACTTAGGATCTATATTGTATAACTCACTTATTATCCTCAATCCTTCTTCTCTCATTTTTACTAATATGTACACAAGGTGGTACTCTAAATCCCTTAATGATTTAATATTTTTATCCTTAAAAACTGCTAATAAATGAAGTGTTTCCAAATCATTTGATAAAAATTTGTAGTCCTTTATGATCAAAAAATGCTCATTCTAATATAGTACATTTTCTTATTCTTTTACACCATCTATGATATTCTAAAGCCACTATAATGGCATATCATTGGGCTTCTTCAAGTAATCATCATATGATTCGTATTCAATATATTGTTATGACCTGGTATATTTTTCTATATGTTTTTAGGAAGCTGGGTAAATTAGCTCAATATCTTCTTCATTAAGTTAGAGCCCAATAAATTTTTTATACACATCATTATGAAACACTTCTTTAATACCTTCATAATTCAATTGTTTTAAGTTCTTATCATAAGCCTTTTTCCTTAAAATTACAATAGCCTCTACCTGATCGATGTGTCCCAAAAGTATTATACTTTTTGCCTCATCGTCATAATTTATGATCTTTTGAAAAACAAATTTCTCCATTTGATTTTAAAAATATAATTAGAAATGATAATTGATAAGAGAATGGAGGATGATGAAATTGAATACCTAATTGCAGATCCTTAAAACAATAGGAAATGGGCTCGACGCGTTAATTTAAAATAAATTAACGATTATAATAAAAGATAGTAGGGTGAATAACCTATGTTTGATTATCCATTTAGATTGATTTCCATCTAGAAAATATTTCAAGCCGATAATTTAAAATATGTTTAAGTGGAGCTAGATTAGGCTGGATTTAGAGATTACCCTTTTAACTACGTAAAGTTCAAAACTCCATTTTAGTTACTAGAATTTATAAATAAATCATATATTGATTATGCTAAATTCTGAATATTTATTATAAATTTTAATTAATGGCTTCTGACATTGAGGTATATTCAGGACATGACTTTGGAGAGAAGATGAGTTTCACTGTCGGAATCAGTTATATGACAGGTATGATGAGGCTTTATTATAAGCATCAATGCTTGGGTTTTGGAAAGGTGCATTTGAAGGAAGACCTAAGGATTTTAGCATGCCAAAAAAGTTACTATTGAATAATTTCTTCAACTCAGTCGGAAAGAGAACATCCACATTCGGCTAAGCGGCAGCTAGTGCTAGCTTGATGTATTATTTCATGGCATCAGGATTGAATCTATTGTTTGAGGATGAATTGGCAAATTTCAATCAAATGACAAAAAATATAATCTGCGGAGCATTAACAGGAGGATTATATAAATCAACATTAGGTGTAGTACCAATATTCGTGGGATCGATTGTTGGTGGAACTCTCATCGGCTCACTTACAGTACTTGTTGAATAATTGAACAATAAAGGTTATGTAGCATTCGAGATGAAGTTTTGATATTTTTATTAATATATGATTGATAAACTTTTACAGGAATCTGTTTAACAGCATAAGAGAGACATATAAAAAATACATCGTGATATTCGTAAACGCAGAGAAAGAGAGCTCTTTGAGATTGAGCGTTACAAAATTCCAAAAAGACCTCGTATATTTTAATAAATAGACAAAAAGCTTTTCTTTCATAATAGAAAGTAAATGGAGATGTATTTTAAAAAGGAGATATATATTTGTGCAAAGAGCCCATGATCGATGATTTTTTAAGATATAATATTTTGTCACCTTAAAGATTTTTTGAGAAAGGACTAATTGAAAGTATTCTCAAATATATCCATAGTAAAGAATGGTAAGTAAGAAAAATTGGATGGTAGCATGTTTCCCACGATTAATAAAAATAAGATGGGAACGAAGGAATAAAAATTAGTTGAATATTGGGATAAGAAAAATGCTAAGCTAGCAAAGACAGTTCATTAGGAATTGTTAGATTCTTAGACTGGGATTAATAAAAAACAGAATTAAACGATGAGATTAAAACACTTGAAAGTGTTTGTTCCCAATCATTTTTATTCTGAATTATTTGATGAACATCCAAGTTAAATATTGTCTCTTACGTAATTTAATTCATATTAACCAAAAGAGCTCTCCATACACATGAGAAAACCAAAATATGGTCTCCACCTCGTAAATCTGGTGATTTTTTTGATTGATTTCATTAATTATTATTTATATTTTTTGATTTATTTTCAATGGGCAATGCTTGTTTTACTAACTTTCAATATATGGAACAGCATGAAATACGAACTACCTTTGAAATCTAACCTAAACCTCAATCTGCATCACTCTTCAAAATCGAAAGCCCTCTTTTATCGGATAATTTTGAACCTGACCAAGAGCCAGATCCAAAACATGAAGTAGTTTACACGAAATTCTTGACGGCCACTAACACAAATGAGTTAAACGTCTCATAGGAGAGCATTCTCAAGAGTATATTGAAGAAAGACAAAACAAATTTTGCCAAAAAGAATCGGAAAAATTCTGAGGACAAGAAGGTGCAATTCATAAAATCTTGATAATAATAATCTTATTTTTCTTTTATGATAATATTTAAATATTTTAAATACTTATTTTTCCCAAAATGAGAACATAATAATTGGAAGCATTGATGATTGATCAGGAAATTAAAAATATTTTCCTAGATTGGATTAATTAAATCACTACCAAGTACCATAGCGAAGTTAAGTTGCTTCTTGATTATGTTTGGTATAGATTCACGATAGCTGTCGATAAACCATTGCCAGGACAATCAATATAGAATATAAAATTTGGCAAATAAAATAAACTCCTATACTTACTTGTATTTGTTCTTGGAAAATATGGTATAATAAATACTAAATGAAAGGTTTAACAAAGCTATCAAATTATATTGATGGGAGAGAAAATGATAATAAAAAGAAAACCTTCAAAGCATTGATGATGTTCTATCGAGCCTCAAGATTCATATATTTCATAATATTTTTAAGCTAAAAGTAATTAGTCCACAACTTAGAACTTTATTTAATCGGATTTTAAGTAGAATAAATTTAACCTAATTAAACTAGGGAATTAGATTTTGAACTACTTAACAGAACGATAATTTGGGAGGTGATTAATAAAATATTTTAATAAGTTCTATCTGGAAGTGGATATATAGTTAAATAACTGAAATAATTAATATTTATGACATCGTTCTTAGGAAGTTTGTAAAACTAAGGCTAGGAAGGATGTTTTGTTTGTCAAGAAGAAATAATGACATTACCTGTCACCTTGTCACCCTGTTAACATTAATTTTGTTATTATTGTTACAAGAATTCATTAGGAGAGAAATGTCCGAGATGTTAATAAATAGTTGAGAGTTATAAATAATTTGAATGAAAATTTCATGCTTCTTCAATAATAATTGCCTGTGAGTTATATGCGTTTGATTCATCTTTCACCTTCTAAAAGTGTTTTGTTTGCTTCCTAACAAGTATTGGCTTTTTCTCAATGCTAGACACTGATACATTGTTCTTTATTGCAGGTTTATCTTTAGAAATTTAGCTGTGAGAATCCTTTAATTGTTAGGATTTTATGAAAATTGTATTCTTAATAGTTTTTTTTCTCTGCATCACCTTATTGCCATCCAGAGTCTATCTTTTGAATTCCTCTACACTATTTTTGAAATAAAATAGAAGATATCCATCAGATGAAACAACTTGTTATTCTGTGGCTTCATTCACCAACGAGTCATTATAATGATACCATTTAAGATCATCCCTGTTTTTTGCATATGCAGTATAGTGGCCTCCTGTCAAGGTTCCGCTGTGATTGATCACCGCATATAAATCATAGGTAGGCTTTGTTTCTTATTCTACGCAAACAAGATCCTCAAAACTCAAATTTGTTAATGGATAATTCACCATAGTTCTTAGTTTGCATCGTTGGGTAGGTGTGAATTTGAATCTCTTTAAATGAATAATTAATAAATTAGGTAAGGTCCAAAGATCTATTTTTTTCTATGATTCCCTAGGTTATCCACAATGTGGACATAACCACATCTCATCATATTTTAATATTTCTTTATTTAAAAATTCTCTTATGCAGTCTCTTAGATGACATGTCTAAGCTGGTACAGGGACAGACAAATACATAAATGGTTCAAATTTATATCTAGCACAATTGCAAGTTAAACATTGTAAGCTATTAAGCATAAGACCTTAAAATAAATCTACAATAATGGATTAATTTCTCGAGAGGTATCCAAACCAAGCTTCTTCTGCATCAGATTATCCTGGCCATTTAGTCAGTGTTTTAACCTCAACATAAGGTTTCTTTTTTATCCTATTCAGATCCTCATGTATCATATCAAGGAGATATCCTATAAATTCATGTGCATCTTCTTAGGATCCCGATCCAAAAATAGGATTGTATCTTTCTACAACACTTATTAATGTTGCTGGCCTGATCACAAGTTATGGTTCTCCCTAGCTTAGTCTCGCCCACATATTTCTCAACAATGTAGCAAAAACTTAAGTTATTTCTCCTTTGGATGAGAGTGGGTTATCTGGATTGATTTCTTTAACATGCAGTTAATTCTAGAAATAATCTGCTAAGGGTTAGGAATTCGAAAGTGTTTGAATGGACTTATTATTTTCAAAATTGATTTACTGAGTTTATGTAGCATGTATTGCCTAGATTCGTAAGACCCACTAATCCGCAAACTTCTTATTCCAACAAATCAAAATGAATAGTAGCTTTCTTTTTGAATGAGCCTACCCTTCGAAACTTATTTGGAATTTGTTTATAATCAATATCTAGGATTCGAGATGCTTTTGGCATTAACTTTTACGCTTAACTAGCCTTAGTATGTTATTATTGTTTAGGTTAATCAGGAGGATGAACTTAAGGTTAGCTAGGTGGCTCTTGCTTGTTAGTGCAAATTCCCATTAATAATAATTGTTTTTTATTTTTATAAAAATAATTATTTTCAAAATATTTAGCTAAACTCCTCAAAACTTATTGATTCATCATTATTCTTATCAACTAAATGAAATATACCTGCTGCCTCATTTCTAGTTATTGTATTATCGATAGCCTGATTATAAAATAATTGTTACTTTTAATAATTCATAATACTCTCTCTCATCCATTCTATTGTCTCCACTTTAATCAAATCGTTTAAATATATGAAGAATGTTAAGATTATTTTATCTAACAATTTACTTTAATTTTCCTAGAACCTGTTAAGCTTTTTTCGACAATTATTCCTTTTATGTTTGTCCTGTACCTTTACTTAATATGTATTAAAATTCAGCAAAACTAATTGTGCCATTACCATCTCTATCAAATTTTGAAAATATTAATCTTATTTCGTGATCCTTCAAACCTGGCACAATGGCTCTAATTAGATTGCTGAATTCTTCCAAACTTAAATCTCCTAATCTATCTGAATCATATTATTTGAAGATTTATTGAATATTGTAATTATTGGCCTTAATTACTTCTTATATGTCTTTGATGATGATTCCTGCCCTGTCATTTAAGTCTGTGAAATCATACTCTGTAAACAACTTCTAGAATTCCTAGTAATCAACTTTCTTATCCTTATCAGATACTCTCTCCATTAGTTATAAAATGTCTTATTATGGGGTTGTTTTATCAATTGCTAATATCAAAGCTGCGAATTCCTTCTAGTCAAGAAATTAGTCTTTATCTGTATCAAATCTTTAGAAAATATGTTTAGGATCGATATTATTTGATTGCACCACATTTTATAGCTTTCTTAATATTCTTATGCATCTATCATTCAATTAGGTTTAGTTTTGTGTTACTTGCTACTTTTTGGAGAATATCTCATGATTAAATAGATCATTCCATCCTATTCTTTGCTGTTCATCTACAGTCAGACATCTTCTTAAACAATTTTTAATGGCATCAGTAACTGGTCTTTCATATGGAAACTTCAATGGTTAACTTTTTATATTTCTTAAAAGTGAATTCATATCTCTGCATGACCAAGGCGTTTTTCCAAACAACATTTCATAAAACATCATCCCAATTGACCAGATGTCACTTTTGGCCGAATATGGATGTCTCTCAAGTATCTGAGGTGCCATATATATTGGTGTACCAACACATTCCTTAAGTAATTGTTTTCCTGTGATGTCTACTTTTGTAGCGAAACCAAAATCAGCAACTTTATAAACATTACCCTTGACTAAAGCATTTTCAGGTTTTATATCTCTATGAATATAATTATGTTTCACAAGATCCTAAAATCCCAACATTAATTGGCTCATGACTTCAATGGCTTGATCTTGAGGCAGATATCCTTTTTTATTCATAAGACTCCTAACGTCATGATCACAAAGTTCAATCACCATGAAGGTTTGAGATTTATTAGGATTTGTATACACATCAATCATCCTGACAACATTAGGAGATTTCAACTACTTCATTACATTTATTTCAGTTTTAAGTGAATCAATCATAAATGGATCATTGAACATTTTCATGTCCAATACTATGTTTTAGAATAGAAAATACTTTTTAAGGCTGCTACTTCTCCTGTTTTAGCATTCTTCGCTTTGTACACCTATCCAAAACTGCCTGCTCCTAGAAAGTCTTTCTTCTCATACACCCAATCATTATTCATTTAATGAATTAAACACGATATAAGTACCTCGAATGGAAAAATTAGGTATTTTCTAATTATTCATTATCTATAAAGTGCCATAATGACTTTTCAAAAGAGAAGATCTACATCAAAGACCCTAATGAATTAAAGCTAAAATTATAGAGGTTAATTTAAGATGGACCACAGAATCTGCAAATCGTCTCTGATTTTGATTAAACAATATCTTCATTTTCATATAAAGGTCAACATAGTTTGGCGACTTTCAGCATATTTAGAATGAGCGAATTGAGTCCTCCAACATTTAGGGAAAATATGACAGCATTATATAATTATTATTAGCCATTCGAAAAAGATCAAACAATAAAATTGGAAGAGAAGAATAAACTTATGACTGAATGGTATCATAAAGTTTCTGATGAGTTCAAACATGCCTAATTTTCATTAGAGCTATCAGAAAAAATTTTGAATAACTCCAACATTGGAATTCGTTATTTGTTTGATAAATTTTTCGAATAATGCTGTTAACTTGAACTACCATTTTCGATTATTTCAGGTGGATTAGACATGGTATATTATTTCATTAATTAAAGATTCTATAATCAATTCTTCAAAGCTTCCATTCAATAAATGATTATTAATAATTAACCATAAAATCGAATTAAATGGTATATGACGAGGATGGAATCATGGACAGATTAGAAATGAAAGTTACTGCAACCTCAAAATGCTAAATATTAGCTGAAAGCAATTAGAAATTTAGAGATAACACCTTGTTATTAGGGGATCTGCCATCTGATTTTTATATGACTTCACTGTTGAATCTTAAAAATTAAGTATCAATAGGATTCATAGCTTAAGACCATATAGAGTAATTTTAATTTATAAGTTTTATAATAGATTCCTTAATGATCACTTAAAAGTGTTCGACATTACAATTTTAGGTGATGGAACTTTTTTGATTCCATTAATTATTTTGATGAAAACAAACGGACAAGAAATAAGCGAAGAGCTATTGCAGCTATTTGCTTAAGAATAATATTCTGAATTAAGAGATTTATTATGAAATAGTAAAATTAAAATATCAAAATCTTCTTCTTGATTTTGTCATAACTTCGTTTGATTTTTGTAATATACTCTTAATCCTGTCTTCATTAAATTACTAAACTGTAGGTACCAATGGATTAGGTAAAGTTTCATATTTGAATAAGTCTGATTATGTTTCACTTCCTGTCCATTTTTAATTTGACTGTTTGTATTGATATTTTTCTGTATTTTCTAAAACTTTATTTGCTTGCTAGATGGCTCTTTCAATTCTTTATTTCAATGACTCATCTATCTATGACGGCATTGGAATCGAATTTTACAAATCTGCTGGTCCTTGTTAAAGTACATAATCTGGTGGTTGCATATTTTAAACACTAATGGTTAATGATTCAGGAGGTTTATCAAAAGTGACTATTTATAATTTTCTAGCCTATAATTACTTATAACTTGGTCTTTAAGTTGGTTATTTTTATAACATAATCTATATCAAATCGTTTAAATTATCAGAATACTGATTCCTCTAAAATTGTTAATACACTTTCTTGTACATCAGATCAAAATTTATCTCTTCCTCTAAATAGTAATCAGAAATATCTGTTTAAGTAATTAAGTGAACAACTATTAATCCTAAGCAAAATATGTTTGCTTTTTCCTAACTATATTGCATTTTTTATTTTGTGAACAACTACAGTTATTCAGGTGCTAGATACTCTAGTGTTCTGTCACTGTATTTAACTTATTAAAAATTGTTCAGTGGTTATTGAACTAACTCATTATCAATAATTTTGATTGTTCCTGAATCATCTATCAGAACTTTGGAAGGATGCAAATCGTTGATTTCATTACCCTATTCTTAGCAATATATCATAGCATCATTTAAACTAAATATGATCTTGTAAATATCATTTTCGGAGACTTTGCGATTAATGATATTGTTTGGTAAGTATTCAACCAAGAACTATTGGTAGCTATTTTCTGAGCACATATCAGAAACTTTATTGCTTTAGTGCTTGTAAATCTTAAGCAAATTTTCATGATCATAATTCATTCTAGTTTGAATGGATTCGGAATTACGATCAATTTTATTTATGAGAGCAACCAATTTGCCATTTGCTCTATTCTTATAAATGGAAAATTCGCCATAAAAGTCGTTAACCTTATTGCATATGAATTAATATTCGCTGTCAGCCAATTTTTGTTTACTTACAGACCCTTACCCCATTTTAAATTTATTTATATTACAAAAATTATTTTTAAATAATTTGAATCAACACTTCGATGAAGTTTGTTATTTTTATGTGGAATTCGTTAAGTTAATGAAGAAGAACAGTGAATCTATTAGGTAATAATAAGAATATTTTCAGCGAATATTAACTTTAAATAAAATTCTTAAATTTAATATATTAAAAATCAAAGTCACCCACAAGGGCAAAAGGATTTTTGATCTTTATTTTATAATCCTTATATGTTCTTTTATTATAATCTGTTTATATCAGCACCAACCCTAATGCCTAATCCATCATTATTGATGTCAATTCTTCCATCCTAAATTTTATCGTAAATAATTTATGCGGATTGCTAGAAAATCTAGAAGTAAATGAAAAATAATAAAAAATATAGTAGAATTTAATTACCTCTTCAACATTTAACCCAGTTTTGGCACTCGTTTCTATAAATAGTAAATCATTATTTTATGCGAATTCTCTTCCTTCCTATTCGCTAACTTGGCGTCTCAATTTATTAAGATTGCATACTTTTCTGTGAGATCATACTTGTTACCAACTAGAATGAATGTCATGGTTTAGTTGCCATTTTATTTAGCATCTTCAAGCCACTTGTTCAAATGATCAAATGTTTCTCTTCTTGTGACATCGTAGACTAATATAGCCCCAGCTGCAGATCTATAATATTATCTAGTAATCGACCTGAACGATTCTTGTCCTGCCTAATTAATATTTTTAAATATAATACTGTATCCCATATTTATAGTTTTATAGACTTTCCATCTAATTGGATCATCTTTGCTCCAAACTCAACACCAATTGTTACTTCATGTCTTTATCTAAATGTCCTATCTATGAATTAGGCCAATAGACACGACTTTCCAACTCCAGTGTCACCGATGATTATATACTTAAAAAGGTAGGAGTATGACATATTAGTTTTAATCAGAATAAAATTAATTTATATAGAAAATAAAAAATAAACAAAAGTCATCTCATTAGATTAAGATTCCAAGTACCCTTTATGTCTTTAGATGCTGTTTTAAATATACCATTTCCATGAATTAAGTCATCCTTAAACTATCCCTCAAAGCGTTCACCACTAGAAAACAATAACACTCCTTTCCCATCCTTATGATCTAATACGAAGTCACCAGTATAACTCTTCCATGTGTTCCCTATGAAATTGAAATTTTTATAATTCACAGATTCACATGGATCTGGTTTATCATTAAACATCACACCTTTTCCATGGAATTAATCATCTACCCAAAAACCCTAGGAAAAATTTTTAATTTAATGAATACTTAATAAGCTAGATTTCCAGATGGATAATATAACGATCCATAACCAAATATTTTATTATTTTTCCATTATCCTATATAGAATGAACCATCGGCATAATACATAGTGCCTTACCCGGATTTAAGTCCATTCTTCTTAAACCCTTCATAGATAGCTCCATCCAAAAAGACTTCATGAATATACTCTTCATCTGCTTTAAGGAATGGCGTTTTAATGGAACTTATTTCACTCTATCTGTCAATTAAGAATGGATCGCTTTTTAAATCCACATTTTAATTTTTAAAATAATCCTTAAAAGTATCAGTAGTGTTTGGAAAGTCTTTATTCTCCTTACTATAATATTCTGCCCTTATAATTTTTATTCTCTCAGTCAACGATTCCTTAGGTTCAACAGGAACTTTTTGTAATTATAACTAAAATTAAGGTTTCAATGGTTATTAGATGGTTTCAGGCATATAGTTATTCATATGTTATTGTAATTCTAATAAGTTTGGTTATTCAGGAGATTGAATATAATCTACTAAATATTTTAAATAAGGATTAAGTTATAAAATTTCAGATTTTTCGTAAGTTTATAACGTGCTTAATTCAACTATAATTATACCTACACTCCATGCCAATTATGAATATCCTTATGCAGGTCCGGTGTAATAACTAGGGGGATATTCTGGCAGTTCAAATAGAATAGGATCAAGTAATTTTATGTTTCCATTATATAATAATGTATGCGTGGATAAACCTTTGTAAAAGATATTATTTGATTGATAGAAGGCTAGTCCATTAATAAGTTATGTGACAATTTGATCAATATTATTGAAAGGATTATTTGAGATTCTTCTCTTTCGTATTTCTTTATGTAAGTCATTTTCGTAATATTCAATCAGTACTTTTAAGTTAGTTTGGCTTGAACAATAGGAACTTAAACTATGTTTACTATATTCTTTGATTTTAAGGAATACAGGATCAGTTGATCTCGTTTATATGTAATTGGTTAAATTGTCAAAATGGTTGTTATCTTGCACTAAAATAGTTCTAAGTAACCAATTCTCCTCATACAATATTCCAACCCCCTAAATTACTTTCAAGGGTTATTATTATATTTACGCTTAACCCATCTGTTATATTAAAAAAAATAATTATAAATCAATTATTCTAAATTTCTACTTAATCCCCTGCAGATCTCAAACATACTACTGGAAAATACAATTGAGGTCCCTATGGAATAATTACAGTGTATTCTTATTTAGTTGTTAAATTAGTGACTTTTAGAAATTAATTATTTTAGTATTATAATTCCAGTTAGTGATTAGCCTAGAACTAGAATTCCCTCTTTTTACCATTATCTTCTTAGGAATGGCTTATAAATACGATGCCATTAGATGAGAATAAATATGAATGATGCCAAAGTTTATAATAGTCTTTTTTTACTGTTAAGTTTGTTAGATCTGATATCCCGAAAGCAACAAACTTATTATTGAGAGCTGTGAATGTTAAATTGACTTTTTTGTTATCTGGATTGTCTATGAATACAAACCTATCCTTAATACTATCATTTTCCCAAGATATATATGCACTCATCTTTCCGTTCAATAATGAGATTTCTTAATGCTTGTTTAATGAACTAAACTTCTACTTTTTCTTCTTCATTTATAACTATAAAACTATCAATTTGAGTTCGTTGAATTCATTAGATAATTTATTAATTTCATATTGTTATTTATTGATTACATCTCTCATTGTTTAGAAACATTATTATAATCTATGTTATTATTAATCCTATCTTTTTATGAACTTTTCACAGTATTCACAAATAAGTTCCACAAAAGGGCATTATTCATAATGAGGAAGAAATTACTCTCTTTGAAAAACTTATTGACATCCTGAACATTTAATTGGAATTTTTGGACATTCCTAATTTTCATGTTCATCTCTATCCTTTTTTTTCATATTGTTTAAACACCAATAACAATTGATCTAAATAGGATAATAATATTACCTATTTTTCTGGACAATTATCTTGGTGATATAGCAACTCAGTATACGGAAATACTAAGTTGCATAGATCACAAGGCAGACATCTTAATTCACAAATTGAAGTCTCGTGTTAAATTAAATCTTTAAATATTAAATTTTTATGACACCATTGACATTCCTCCAATCTGAATTAACAAATAACTCTATGATTATCTAGATCCCCCTACAGCATTTCCTCTTAACATCCAACCATCTAGCATTTAACTAATTGGTAGAGACAAGAATTTGCATGGTTCAAATAATCTGAATATTTTAAAACTTAATTGCATCCATTCTTTATATATTAGCACTATATCATTAGGTCATTCAACATATTTTTCAGAATTCTTATCGTAATAATGTTTTACCTTTATGCTGGTTTCTCCTTCAATTTTTGACATATTGGACAGCTCCTTGGAGGTTGATTTTAACTCCAAGTAGTAATACAACTGGAACAATAGTGGCTTTCGCAGTTTTCACAACAAATAGGGTCGATGAACACTTCCAAACATATCATGCATTTGCAATTTTCCTCAATCTATTAAGTTTTATTGATGAGTTGCTCAAACTTAATTTATTACATAATATATTGTCAGTTAATTAATGTCCTTTTGTTTACCCAAAAGTATTGAGTTGCCCTCACAAGCTCGTAGAAAAAGCTATCACGAGTTTGAGGGCTCAAAAATGAAAAGATTTAATGCAATTTTTACTAAAACCCATGTGAAAATGCATAAGAAAATTAAAGATCGAGAAATGGAATTGAAGAAATTGGAGAGAGAGAAGAAAAGCAAAGATTGCAAATACACACTGATCTCAACTGATAAGAGACGATTACCCACATTAAGTAGCCACTAAAGCACAAAAAGCTAAATAGTGATGAAGAATAAACATAAATTTGGCTCAAATTATTCACAATTAAAGAACTTTTTTATAAATGCAAATTTTTAACGTCCCTAATATCCTGCATAGCTTTGCCTCATAGATTAAGATAAAGAAAATATCTCATTAGTTTACAATATAAGACCAAAATATTTGGGAGAAAATTTGCGCAAAATAAGTGTTCACTCTTATAGAGGTTCTAAACAGTTTCAAATAAAGTCTCAAAAGTCCTTTTCAACTTACATAACATCTAGATCATGATTTATACTTTTTAATACTAAATATTATATATTAATTTGAATGAGTATATCAGAGTTTATAGCCAACAAGAAAATGCTTGACTTAGAATGGAGATTCTCAAGTATTTAATCATCTTGAAAGAATAGTCGCAACCGCTAACAGCTCTAAAGAATCATATAATGATTGTTTTTTATAATTGAAATTTAAGACGATTGACAAGAATCTTGAGGAGGAAACAACACATATAGAATTAACACTTGCATAATTCAACGAATTGTTTGGAGAAATAGAAAAGATCAAGAATTTGATGTCTATCATAAAATGATTATCATAAAACAAGCATAATATTCAATTTCTTAAGGATTGTTTTATCCAAATTGTTTATTTTTTTTATAAATTCTTTGCAGGAGTTTCTCACATGATTATCAGAACACAACAATCCAGTTCCCAATATATTCAAATTGAATCCTGCCTGAATGAATAACTTGTAAATTATAAAACTAAATACTCTGAAAAACTGTTTATAATTATCTTAGTGTATGATATCATTCAATGAGTTATAAATTGTTAAGAGATTGTAATCTGATAATTCTTTTGACAGTTTGAAGAATTCTAAAATTTAACTTATTTAATATAATTATCCTTCTTCCATTTTATCAGCCCTAAGCATCATTTTCTCATACGATTGATAAATTAGATATTATTTCTATTATATATTCTATATATTACATTATTTTCGGTTCTAAGTATATGTGAAGTATATCTATATAAAATTTATCTGACTTATATTTCTGTTATGTGTTACTCATTAATAAGCTAGATTAAATTTTAGAAAAAATCAACATCTTGTTCATTATTGACATATAAAGATTGTTGAGGATTTGACTCAATTATTTTCTAAGTGTTAATGTCAACAAACAAATCCCACCATTCTTTCCTGTATTCAAATATGGGATTTGATACTATGCTAATCCAATTATTCTGTTGATCCCAATCAGGGTCCATCAATGACTTATACCCTTATACAAATTATAAAATATTGTAAGGCTAAACTAAGAATATCATGGATGTTGCCAAATTAGATGCCCTTGAATACTAAATATAATATAATATATAATTACAATCGATTCTTAGTAATTCTTTTCGTTATTTGAACACTCATGGCTAATAATAACAATTCTCTTCTGTTAAAGAATAGCTCTATAAATTATTCTTGTTTTCATTTTAAACACTTTAATAAATTCGATAACTGATGAGTTCAAAGTTAAACCCTCTAATCTTTTATCATACAATTAATTCCAATCTTTAAAATTCCAATCGATGAGATTAAAGGAAAATTTATAGTATAAATTATTGATTTCATTATTATTAAAGTATTAATATGCTTAATATAGTATTTTATCTAACTTTTCCTTATTACTCTATTCAAATTCAGGATTATCCCAGTGTTCTATGCCCACTTGTTCAAAATAAATATCCAAAAATTCTTCAAGTTTATCATGTACAATTCCAACATAGACTAAATCGTTTGAAGAAATAGCTATCGATCTAATTAATGAACCTCTTTTGATTTGAGGGTCTTTCTTATTCCTTAAAACAGTCAAAAAGTATTATTAATTCAAATTTACGATGGCAGCTTATTAATCATTAACAATAAAATTTTCCGAAACTTGAGTATAGTCATTGAACTATTCAGTTTATTAGGTTTAGATGAAGGTCAACTCATTAAGGGTTAGTGATTAGTGTATCTTAAAAGTAGTCTTAAATTCAATTTATGGTTTATGCAACTTGAAGAAGAAATGATCCTTTTTAACTTTATGAACTCCATCAGGAATCATATATGAGGCTAACAATGATTCATCATGATCTTGTTGAGGATATGCTGATTTTATGATACAACCTTTTTTTATAATAAAAAAAAATTTTAGTACCTTTGATGATATCAAATTCGGCTGCGTATATTGCAAACATTTATTATATAAAATTTCGGTTTAAAACTGGCCACGTCAGCAGCAATATATATAATTCTATATATATTTACTATTTAAAAAATAATAAATAATATTAATGGATAGTGGTTTCTATTTTAACGAAATGTAATATATAGAAGATGAAGAAATATTTTTGGATGACATATAAAAACAAGTTACTTCAGAACAGGAGGATAAGCGAGTTAGGATTTAGAGGAATATAGAAAAAAGAAAGCAAAAACTGAAAAGCGATAATTCTTCCTCATAAACCCTATCTAAAGAGGAGATTAGAAAATAGAGGAACAGGAACTCAGCTCAATTATCTAGAGATAGAAAGAAACTAATATTTGAAGGCCTTTAATAGGAAAATTAAGAACTTAAACGACAATTAGAATAGAAAGAGAATGATATTAGAAAAATTTTAGAAGACAAAAATAGAATGGCTTTGAGATTACAATACCTTGAAGAGACTTCGTAATTAAATATTTAAAAAATTTAGTTCTAAATGCGTAATATGCTAATAAGATATGCCTCCAACCTTACAAAGGTAAACAGTTATATCCAAAAACAATATGGCAACCTTCGGATTACTAACTCTTTTCGCCATGATTAGTATTTGCGCAGTTTCCGTCCAAAATACCCCAGGCTTAACATATCTTTCTTAAATGCAAATATAAGAACCTATATACTCTAATAGCACTAGCATAGACTTTTTCCATAAGGATTTGGTGATACCATCTCCGAGCCCTTCCTTTAATTCTACTTTATTCATAAATTGTACTGAAACGCATGAAGGGGGATGTGATAATATCATGTCTATGGTTAAAGCAAGAAATGCGGATAATGTGTTTTATGTTAGTGATCCAGAAATCGGAAGGAATAAATCACAATATCCTGTGGTAGGAGATGAAGTTTTCTTACTAAGAGTGAAACAAGAAGAAGATGATAGTTGGTAAATATTTAGGGCAGTCTGCTCTGTTCGTGAAAGTGCTGAAATTTTAATTGAATAATTACCTTATTGAAATTTTATTTTATATATGTCATCTCTCTTGTAATTTAAAAATCTATATTTATTAAAATTAAAATAAATAAAACCTATGGATTATAATGAACTATATGAATATCGTATCAAATTGAATGATAGTAAAAAGCATTCTGCAAAACAGGTGTTGAACATATTATAGATTTTAGAGACCTCAATCATCGATTAAGAGGCAATTAATAAATCTAAGATAACTAAGACTTTGAAAACTTTGTAAACAATGGCTTAGCCGACAAATTTTTCAAAGGAAGAGTTTGTGTTGCTTAAGCAAAAAGTCAATATAGTCTTAGACAAATTTAGCGCCTAATAAGCTAACCTAAATAGTCAACACTAACTTAATGACAATAAAGATATTCCTAAGCCATAATTAGTTAAATAAACTTCAACTTTACCAGATATTGATGTCTTCTAGAACTATAAGGATAACTATCCTTGTTATGTGGATAGAAAGATTTACTTGACCACAATATCGAAGTAATTTATCGCTAATCTGATGGCATTTAAAGAAGTCGAAGTTTTACCTTAGGATGACCTTAATAAAGTCAGAAATGTTATCGAAATAATAGAAAAATAAATATATCATAGAAGATAACAATAGAGCGGATCAAGAAAATTATATGAACAAGATATGCGCATTTTGGGTTAATATTTAAAAAGAGACAAGAATGGTAGTGTAACAAACCGCATCTTTTTGAGGTAGTTTGATCCTGTATAAGCATCGCAATTAAGGTATTGATATAAGTATATTTCATATTAGGTCTACTGACTGGGTGGATGACAAATCCAAGTAAGAGGCACAAAGACTTTTATAGGAGAAATTAGAAGCTGAATCAACTGGGTTTTACAAACAATTAGCTAAAAGAGAAATGGAGGGAGTTGATGGGAAAAAGTGCAATGGATGTGGGGAAAGGAAAGTATATTTGGTGGAGGAAAAACAGACGAGAGCTTCGGATGAGCCAACGACTAAATTCTTTGAGTGCTTTAATTGTGGTGATAAATTTAAAATATTTTGATACAGACAATCCTTCCCTAATAAATATTTAAAATATAAAATAAATTTATTATTTTATGGAATTAATTCCTACTAATGAATAATAAATAAGCTTGAAACTTTGCTTAATTTGGAGTTCTACTCTATCTATAACAGGCATAATTTATCTTTGGATTAAGTATGTTCGTAATCACAACTATTAAGTAAGTAATAAATTTATTTTATATTTGTAATAGTATGAAAACTGGATTATATACGCTATTACTCTAGGTGATCTGATTACTTCAATTGCAATTTTGATCCCAATCGCTTATAACTATGAGCATGATGAGTGGAGTGATTTTGGAAGTTCAAAGTTATGTGGTCTGTAAACCTTTTTTAGGTAATTTGGAAGCTTAATTGAGTTTTTTTGGTCTCTAAATATGGCTATTATGACTCACTTGATAACAAGAAAAGGTTATAAAAATTCTTGGCATTCTTATTGGACTAATTACACAATTTTGATTGGTCTCTTTTTTCCTTTATTTCTTAGCTCACTGTAATAATAATCTAATAATAAGGCCATACTTATTTCACAAATACGGTTAAGATGAAAAATACATAATCTAAAAAAAGGTCTATTATTTAAATCGATATTTATGCTACATAAATTATGAAGATAATTTTGGAAAAGCATTAGTTTTAGGGACATACATAGTTCCATTTATTATAATATCGCTAAGCTGCACCGTCTTATTTTGTCTAGTGATATAAAACATAAAAGCCTAATTATTCAAATTTTCAAACATGGAAAGTAGAATAAATAGATATAAATTGTTCATATATCCAGCTGTCGAAATTTTTACTTAAATATGGGTACTATAAATATTAAATAGTTTATTTGCTCAATATTTCAATCGATGGTTACGAGCAAAATTAATTATGATTTTCTGATATTCGCTTATACAATAAATAATTTAAGTGGATTTTTTAATGCATTAATATATGGAAATGTATTTTAAAGATAAACAAGGATCTACGATTAGGAATTATTAAACTTATGAATTATATATTATATTTATTTAATTCATCCTTCTACTTTGGCCATCATTTCAAGAACTTATTCAATTAAAACTTAGAATTCATCTATTGATAACTTTCCATCACCATTTTCATCTAATTCTTTTAGTACTTCATCTATTTCTTCTGATGTTGGTGGCTATAATAATAAAGTATAAAAATAAATATAAACATCCACTCCTAAATCTTAAGCGACATTATTCATGACTTCTTCCAATTCTTGTCTTTCTAGATATCCGCTGCCTATAAATTTTATAAAATTGGGTACCATCTTTATCTACCTATTTAAAAGCACTTTCTGCAACGAATCTGACCTTCTTCTTGTCTTTTAAAATGTCCTTCACTGATCCCTAGCTCATTATATTAATTTTATTAATCTTTTTTTTCTCTAATATAATAAGCTATATTTTTTAGCAGTTAAATAATTTAATATAAGTAATGAGAAAAGGCCCACAATAAATAATCCGTCCATTCAGTCCTAACCTGACATTCAAAACAGATTAAATAGAGAATGTTCTGCAACCTTGTTAGGAAAAAAGTGAGAACTAATATCTTAGATTTGAATTACAATAAGAAAAATTGAAAACATAAAATCTAGAAGCACAATTATAATATGAATTCTAATAAAAAGGTATTTTTTCATCCAAAATATTTTCTAAAGCAAATAACGAATAGTTGTTAATGTTTGATATGAATTAGTTAAAGCAACAAAATGAAGAATTTAAAATGCGTTGTTAAGAACTTGAAATAAAAGTTAGGGAAAATACTTTGATGAATCAAGACAATTTGAGAGAAGCCACGAGTAGGATTGCATTATTGAGTATTGAAGTAGAAAGATTAAATTAACTATCATAAAAAAGATATTAGGAAAATGAAGTGTTAAGACAATATCAGGATATCAAGGTTATTGAGGATATGAAGTAGGATTTGTAAAGTAAATAGAAAACTATTTTCTTACTTTAAGATTAATTGTAGGGAAATTATAAATCTGAATTGGATCAACTTGTCACTGAGTTAAATACATTGAATCAGATATTAGAGTATTTATATCATCATATAGAGATAAGGAAGGATAGATCACATTGTTAAGTCAATAGTTGGAATAAGCATATAATGAGATTAGTTCGATGAATAATTTTAACAGACAACTTAATGATGAAAATAGACAATTAAAACAATAATAAGATAATTGTTATAAAGAGGTTGATAGATTGAATAAAATTATCATATAAAGAAACTAAGAACTCTAAGATATGTATTCAAAATCCACAAATAATAATGAACAAATCAAATTGATGTAATAAGAATTACAAAGAGTATCTTACTAAGATTCTGCCAATTAAGATTGGAAACGTAATTTCTTAGAGCTCAATGAAAGATATCATAAAACATAGGAATAATTATGTTTATTATAAGCAGAATTAGAGGCAACTAAAGCATTCTAATAAACATCTAAACGACAATATTGAGATATATTAAATATATAAAAAATATAATCACACTAGTATTGAATTTTCGCTTTCCTCTACTATAACCTTATTGTTTTTCGACCCATGAAGGATTTTGTTTATATCTAAAGAAACAGACTCATTTAAATTCCTTGATTCGTCTAGATATTTAATTTATTTTCTGTTCATCTAATATTGAGGTTTTATAACAGGTTTGAAGGTTCTATATGCAAATGAGGGACCACCTAATTTTTATTAGATCATAGGTTATTGCGTTGTAACAAATCGAGGATTTAACTTACTTGGTCTGAATGAATATTGTGACTTATAAACTAATCTGTATATGCCAGTATGATCTCTTTTTAACTATGGTTTCATTTAGTCTAGTATCTATTGTCCTTTAACAACTTCATCAAAAAAGTTTGATGTTGGTTGTTCAGGTGATAACTATTTTTTATTTTTTAGATTTGGTAGTGACAATCGATTTTCCTATTTTGAATGAATTCTTGGCATGTATTCACTCATTTTAGCTTATGAAGTTGCTGTATGTAACTATCGCATTATTATTTTATGAGTATTAAAATATAATCAATTATCAAGTAGAGACCCAAATCTGCAGTGAACTGTGAGTTTTATTCCACCAATGCAGAAGAGCCCATATCCATGCTTTTGATCATTCTCAAATTACCCTTCATAATAATCTCCATTAGGCCATTTCATTACCCCTACTCCTGACATTTTATTTTTCTTCCAATGTCCTTAATACACTCTACCATCTTCAAACTAATATACACCATAGCCTTCAAATTCATCATCTTTGAATTCCCCTTCATAAAATTTACTTTTCCATGTTATTTTTCCCTTTCCATTCTTTTTCCCATTCTAATATTTTCCCACATATTGCATAGTGTCATTCCAAGTCTCAGTACCATGAACTGGTAAATCATCGATCCAAACTCCTTCATAAATCATGTTCTAACTCTAAGAAATATATCTGCCTTTCCCTTATTTTTTCCCCATATAGAATTCTCCTTCATAAATGGTTCCGTCTTTATAATATTTTCTGCCCATCTTATGAGGAAGCATGTTCTCGGATATCCCATTATATATATTTCCATCTTTGAAATAAAAGGTTCCCAGCCCGTAAGGCTTAAAATCTTTCCATTATCCAACATAAACAAAATCTTTAAACTCATATGCTTTATTAGAATGAGGAAACTAGATGGATTATCTTAAATTAATTTTTTCAATTGGAGGCTCTTGGAAACAAACCCACTATTCGTTGGGTACATGTGAATCAGCAGATAAGTCTATGTCAGTAAATCCTATTTAATCTTTTGGCATCGGAATGAATGGTTGATTTCTGAAACTTTCAATCATTCCCCCATCAGTAGTTTGCTAGTCATTTGCATATTAACATGAGTTACAGTTATTACCCATTTCTTTTTATAAATTATTTTATAATCAATTAAATAAATCTAAAATAAACGTAAAAATATAAGCAATAAACATAATTCCTAACCAGAATTTAGAGAATTTAGAAAACCAACCTTCAGGTCTGACGTTTGGCAAAAACGCATATGTAAAATCCACTGAACCTGATAATAGCATTCTCGATTCTGGTGAAAAGCTAACTCCCTTAACCACCATTTCGTGTGATAATTATTCTGCCTCTACATCATGATATCTAATTATAGATTTTCATAATACCGAGTATTGAATATTTTTGTATATCCATCAGCAAAGCCAGCACCTAAATACATACCTTCTCTACTCTGTCTGACACATATTATAGGGTGATTATGCAATTTGATAGTTTTGGTTGCTGTTATTGTATCTCTATTCATTTACCAAACAGTCATATATGATGCTCCTCTCATAGGATTTTTGAATGTGTATATGGTTGTATCATCTTAACTAAATATTGCTGTATGAAATTTAAGGTCAAGTGTGTTTTTGGTTGCAATACTCAACTTCTTTACTATTTTTTGATCCTTGTAATTTATAATCTTGCATTCATAATCATCGCAAGCTGCAATCAATAATTGCTATGATGGATGAAAGTCTAAACTATGTATTTTTGCATTTACATCCAATTAACCATTTTATTTGAAATCAATTGGATTAGATTAAACATTCCAAAATTTTATAATTCCATCCTCACCTCCTGTGACGAGATACTAATCCTTGAGAACCACATCATTCTGATATGGCTCCTTAACTGCAAAATCGGATTTAAATTTAGCAGCCTTGTGAATTTAATTATCTGCCACGTATACTACAACACAATGATCTTCTGAATTTCCATATATCAATGGAGCCTTGTAGTTGGTTTTAAGATTCTCGTATATTTCATCTCCGAGATCCAATTAGCAGATGGGATCTTTAAGTTAACCCATGACAGGTTTGGGATATAGTGCCTATTTTGAAAATCGTTTATAAATAGATATTACTAAATAGTTCTGTAGGCCAAATCGCTTTCCTCCCCCACCGCAACTTAGTAATATTCCTTCTGGTAAGCAAACTAGAGAAAAAATTGGAGAGTTTAAATACTTTTTCATATACTAATTAATGTAAAAAAGGCATTTAATGTGTTTAATAAGCATACAGGGAATATTGTCGTATTGGATAACTTCGAGAGCAGTATGTAATAAATTATAATTGAAGAAGAGATGGAAAAGGGATTTATTATCCTGATGATCCATTATTGTGTGTTCATCCTTAAATTATGTCTATTTAAAGTGAGACCTACTATAACGGACAAATCTCTAATAGGATTAGTTTTTATAGAATCTATTTATATGGGTTTTATTTCATATTGCAGTATTAGTTTCATACAAGTATTACATTTTTTAATGTTTGAAAGACAATTGGAATGGTATAATTATTGGTCAGTTTCGATCATTAACAATACTACAAAGAATCAACGATGCTGATTGTTTTCTTACTCATTCCAACGATTATTCATATGGAGAGTTTGGTGCAAGTAATTGAAAATACAGTATTTTCGATCACTACCATAATCTGGATTTGGTATTTATGGAAGGCAGTAACGCCCCCCATGCCCAGTACCCCTAATAAGCACGAATCTATCAATATTAATATGAGTTTCAGACATAAGTTGTTAAAACAAATGTAATTTGATAGTTTATACCAGTCCTTTTTTTACAGATTCAAGCTACATAATTTTGGATGAAAACTTGTAGATTCATCATAACAGTCTGAGAATGGATGAGATAATCGAAGATCCCTCAGATCTTAACAAGTCGCAAACATATTTGTTGTAGGAGTTTTTGGAATCCAAACCAGAATCCTTTTCCAAATCTTTTCAAAAATTATTCATTAGTAATGGAGAGTAAACTATATTTATAATTTTTTATTTTTCTTTTAGGACTCAAAAAAAGCAAAATAGATCTATCAGGAGTATTTGTCAACTAATTTTATCATCCGTCGATAGTTACATGAACTATTTTTATGTAGGTGATATAGAAAATAAAAATCTCAAGTTACAAAATATAAAAATAAACATTATATTATTCAGGGATGAAGACTCCTCGGAGGATTTTCTCTTACTGATTATTGAATAGTTGTTAGAGAAGAAAACTCTGCATTTAAGATCAATTCGAACAAATACACTAAATAATATTAATAATTAATCATCTGTTCAAACTGGTTAGGATACAATTCAAACAGCCCTATTAAGTAACATATTTTCATCCATATCTCATGAGTTTGGAACATATCTTAATTGTATAGTTTAACATGGAGAGTAGGGTTTGACTGATGATACTATCTAATAAGATGTTAGAGATATATTCTTCAGTCCAATTACTATAAATGCTAAATTGCTTTAGTACATACTATAAAATATAAGAGACTTTAACTCTATATTATTGAAAACATTTTCTCTAAGGTTATAGGAATTTAATCCTTTTGAAGAATTAGAGGAAGTGATTTAGTTGATTGATTAATAATTGACTAGTCGAAAAAATTAACTGATAGTTAAATGCTCACCCAATATTATATTTTATAATGATTAGGAAAGATTTAAGCAGATCGTTTATTAACTCTTATCAAACGCAATAAGATTCACATAAAATGGCGTTATTACTGTAGACGTTTCATTGCAAAAAGATACATTAAGAGTCTCTGTTTGTGACACAGGAATTGGCATGAATGAAAAGGAAAAATAGAGACTCTCTGATTTGTTAAAGGATGGAAGGAAACTCATTAAAATATCTCAGAACTCTGTAGGTTGTGGTCTAGGACTATCAATTTCAAATGCCATAGCAGTAAAAATGAATGGAAATAAAAAAGGGATTCAATTTCACAGTTCTCTTTAAAAAGGATCAACTTTCATATTCAGTATATAGGATTCTAAACATTTGTATAACGAGAGTGCTTATTTCTCTAGTTATTCATAAGTTAAAATGGTTAATGATATGTTTTATGTTGAGCCATCACCCTCAGAGATGGGATCATTTAAAATGTCATAAAGTTTAGTTAAAAGTCACCCTTTGGATAATAATGTTTCCGTTCGTTTAACAAAAAAATCATCTTCATCAAAGAGAAAATAAAGTTCTGAAACTCAGAATTAATTTCAAGCTCGCTTCTCTGATGTTAGTAACTTTTACCATATGGCTAACCAAACTCAATAACTGCCCTACACTCCTGAATAAGAGGAAGATGAAAGTGGATCTGAGCATAAATTAATTAATGTTCCTTCATTGGAAACAAATTTTAAAACTCATGTTATTAAATATCAGTTTACTAGCACTTGTTGTCAGAGAATTTTAGCTGTCGACGATGAATATTTCAATATAGTTACAATAAAAATATTGTTGAGAAAATATTAAGTCAAAATCGATTATTGCTTTAATGGTTATGAAGCTTTATAGATATGCGAGGCCAAATCGAGATTGCCATGTCCTAGATGTAAAAATACAGGTTATGTTTTAATATTTATGGATATAAACATGCCTGTTATGGATGGGTTTGATTCTGTAAGAGAGATGAAAAGAAGAATGAGTTTAAATCTGATGCCTCGAGCATTGATAATTGCTAACAGTGGACATGCTGATTTAGAAACCAAATAAACCGCATATCGTTGTGGAGTAGATTTATATTTATCTAAACCTATAAGATTCAGTGATCTGGAGGATTTTATTAAATTAAGATTCCCAGATTTTTAATGAACTTTATATAATTTTTAATAAAAATAAAAATAAAGAATAAAAATCAATATCACTCTATTAAATTCATTATTTAAAAGAATTATTCTTTAGAAATTTTATTGGACTTTGATTCAATTTTGATTACGAATTCATTCCAGTGACTATCATCGATTAATATTCCTCCTACCACTTATTCAAAATCTTGTTTATTTATATATCCATCATTATCTTGGTCAAATATGCGAAAGGCCTCTTCTAATTTATTTCTCTTCCTAAGAGTCTCCTCTTAACTCATAATTGTGATAAAATTATGAAATCCTATAGATCCAGTTTTATTGGTATCGCACTTTTAAATTATCTTATCTACTGCTGCTTCAATATCCTCAACATCATCCACCTTTTTAAAATGTTTCAACCCCATAATCAAATCATCTCTATTTAATTATCCATCTCCATCCTAATCTAACGATTGAAACTCATGAAGTAATATATTTTTCTCCTCCAGATTCATAACATGCATAGCCATATACTGTAATATTAAATCCTGTAAGATATGATTAGCCTATTAATATAATTTAAAAATTACCTAACTTATTCTCAATTTTTAAATTACTTGCTCAGATAATTGCGAATATTTAACTCCCTCTCCTATTATCCATGGGTCCCTGTGAGCCTCTTCAGCAGTTATTCTTTGCTCAGGATTATATGTGAGCATTCTTTTCACAAGGTCCTTGGCTTGTGGATTGATATTTTACCAATCCTTTTCATCAAATTTCAGCTTTCCTTATAGAATTAACCTTTATGTTGATTTAGAGTCTACCCCGTTGAATGGAAAGTATCCAACCAAAAAAGCATGTAAAATGACACCACAAGACCAAATGTCACATTTCTCATTATACTGGCCTTTGAAAACTTCTGGTGCAGTGTAATGAAACTAAATTTAGAATTCAAATTGTTTACAGTTCCAAAGTTATTAGTCAAAAACTTATCAATAATCTTTTTGGAAGTTCCAAAATCTATAACTTTGATTATTGCATTTTCAGATTTGCAATCCAAAACTAAGTTCTCCAATTTGAGGTCCCTATGAACAATTTTTTACTTATGACAGTATTTTAAAGCAGAAAGTAACTAACTCATGTATTTGGCAGCTTCCTGCTCTGAGAAAGAATTGCCTCCAAGTAATTTTTTTATAAGTTCTCCTCCTTAAAGATGCCTAAATTTAAAGATTAGTATACTCCATTAATAGATAATAGTTTTTCTTATCCTCATACAACTCATACAATTTTACAATGTTAGGATGATCTAGCTTCCTCAGGATATTAACCTCACAAAACATGTTCTACTTTTCTTCATGAGGAATTTTCTTCTTTTCTAATGTTTTCAAAGCCCTCTTAACTCCAGTGTTTTTGTTGATTGCCAATCTAACAACACCGAAGGCTCCAGTGCCCAATGTGTCTGTAATGGTGTAGTAGTCGTCAATGCTTCCATTTTTGAGATTGATGTAGAGATCGGTACCATACTTGAAATTTTCCCCAGTATGACGTCTAGATGGACTATCTGGCCATTGTTTTTATAATTTTACGTTAACGTTAAGATCGTTCTTAGATTTCTTTGTTGAACACACTCCCATATTTATATATATTTATTAAGGTTGGTCATAAATATGATACAAACTATATATAATACGATTTAATTTTGGTTTATTTATTTATATAAATATGAACCTTTATTAGAGATTTATTATAAAAAAATAAAATGTTCATTTTTTTGAATTCCTCCTTTGATTTTTTCTCGCATTCGAATCCAACTCTCTTTTTCTGATTCTAATATCCTTAGGAGTGACTTCAACAAGTTCATCCTCTAAAATATAATTTTGATAAATACCTCTAATATATGCAATAACATCATCTAATTAAAATATTCTTGGTGGGAACAGAGAAATCTTCTCATCTGCCAACACTGTTCTAACATTCGTTAGTTTCTTCTCTCTAATAGGATTAACTTCAATATCTTATTCTAATTTATGCTCTCCTATCACCATACCAGGATACACTTTTGATCCATGTTTAACAAAAAGTTATCCGAATTTTTATATGTCTTCTAAGGCGTAGGCTTAACAAACTCCAGATGTCATCGATATAATAGCACCTCTAGTGTTCTTTTTCAAGGCCCCTCTATATTCTTAATACCCTAAGAAACTTTAGGTCACAACTCCAGTTCCTTTTGTATCATTTAACACTTCATTTCTCAATCCCACTAGACCCCTTGTTGGTGCAGAAAATACTAATTTCTATCTATCTGGTCCTAAATCAATGCACTCCTCATAGATGGCTTTTCTATTAGTCATTTTTTCAATAATCAAACCCATATATTTGGGATCAATATCAATACTAACTTTCTCTATCGGTTCTAATTCGTTTCCTTAAGCATCATATTTTGTCAATATTTGTGGAGGGGAAACTTACATTTCAAAACCTTCTCTTCTCATATTTTCCAATAATATAGCCAAATGCAAATCTCCTCTTCCCATAATTGTGCAAGCAGCACCATCAGAATTCTTCTCTTCGACAACTACCTTCAGTGCAACATCCTATTATCCTTCCTTGATTAGTCTTTCCTTAATTTAGCCAGAGGAGAATTTTGTTCCCTCTTTACCACCTATTGGACTATTATTTACAAATATGTTAACAGCCATCATAGGAGGATCAATTGGGATAGCTGGAATAACTTCAGTTCTACCAACCTCATTTAAAGCTATTATTAATATTATTTTTACTATGTGTTACTATTGCATTTGGAAATCCTGCTACTTGGACAATATCTCCAGCAACTGCTCTGGCCATTTCAAGTTATTACATTCCATATCTTCTAAATATCTTAAATATTTTTCCTTGTTCAACAAGTTTTCCCTCTTAATCGATTACTTAGAGTTTATCATTTATATTGAGGGATCCTTAGTGAATTTTTCCAATCACAATTTTTCCATAATATGGATGACTATCTTATTATGATATAAGCATTTTTGTATAAGGTTCATCCCCAACCATAGGAGGTTAGACTTTATCAATAATTGTATCTAAAATTTAAGCAACACTTTATTTTTCAGCTGACATTGATCCTTCTTTTACCCAACCTTCCTTAGCTGAACAGAAAAATAGTGGATAATCTATATGATCTTCGTTAGTTTCTAAATCACAGAACAAATTAAAAATTTCATTTTCGACTTCTTAAGGTCTAGCTGATGGCCTATCAACTTTATTAATAATAACAATAGGCTTTAGATTTTATTTAAGGGCCTTCTAAAGAACAAATTTTGTCTAAGCCATTGGACCTTCAGTTGCACAAACCAATAGACATACTGCATCTACCATGTTCATAATACGTTCAACTTCCCCACCAAAATCATGATGCCCTGGAGTATCTACAATATTTATTTTATATCCTTTGTAAGTTACTCCGGTACATTTAGAGAGTATTGTAATTCCTTTTTCTTTTTCCAATGCATTACTATCCATTGAGTCTTATTCGTTTGCACAACCACTTCCCCTCAGAAGAGCATCAACGAGAGTCTATTAATAATGATATTTGATTACCGTTTTGCCATGATCTACATGGGCTATAATAGCAACATTCCTAAAAATATCTCTGGATTCAGAATGAAGTATTTTAAGAATTTCGGATGAATTGACATCAGAAGCAATATCTAGGGTAGAAAATAGATAATAGAGCTGATTTCGAAGTCTTCTGATAGCTATCATTCTTGGTCCACTAATAAATTTTATATTATGAATTTAGGATTTATAATAGGAGGGGCAGGATTATGTTATATGGTATGAAAAAAATATAATTATTTTAAAGGATTATTATTTACTAGGAATTCCATCGATATTTGGAGGATTATATAGAGTTGTTAATGATGGTCAATATATTGCTAAATTTATGATCGAATATAGGAAATCAAAAGAAGCACCAGATCCTATTGGAGAAGCAATATTTCCAATTATCCGATAAAAACTAGATATGCCTCAGTTGCATTTATATAATTTAAAATATTATAGATGCTCAACATTGGAGAGACACAAAAAATGTAATAAAATATAATCTAAAAATAGTTGTTATTGAAGAGGATTCGTATAAGTTTATATAAAAAAAGTATGATTTGAGGTGTTAATTGATCGACATTCCATCAAGATCGCGAGGCAATATTGAGGGTTAGATAATCTACAACCATCCAGAGTCCTTTGGCATTATTGAATTAAATGTTAACTTCTACTAACCTGAATATAATGTAGTGATTATAAAAAATTTGAATATTAACTGAATGTATTGGAGAAAATCAATAAGTCCATGTTAGCGGGATGTACTTTAATGTAATTTAAACTAGGAAAGATATTGACAAGACGATGCAACTACGATGATTCTACTCAAGTCACAATCATAGATTGCGATCCCCTATTTGATTAATCATTATGGACTTGCAAAAAAGACCTAAGTGACCGAATTTTTCAAGACAACGACGTAGATTTGACGAGCAAATTTAAGGAAAGATACATGGTTGGCAGACAAATTGGATCTGGCTCATACGCAAGTGTTAGACACTGTATCGACAAAAATACCTTAAAACCCTACGCTCTTAAAATTTATAACAAACAAATGACATAATCTAGAAAAAAATCAATTATCAGAGAGATTCGGTTATTATAGATGATAAAGCATCCAAATATTATTAAAATATATGATGCTATTGAGACCAATAATCATATTAATTTATTATTAGAGCTAGTTGAAGGTTAAAGTCACAGCGATCCCAAATCAATCATCTATCAAGCAGCTCAAGCTTTAAATTATTTGCATTCAAGGCACATAAGTCATAGAGATATAAAATTAGAAAATATCATCTATTAAGACAAATAAGTTAAAATTATTGATTTTGGATTCTCAACATTATTCGATAACAATTCAAAGAAAAAGATCTATTGTGGCACACCTAGTTATATGGCTCCAGAAATTGTTAGAAAAACCTATTATAAGGGGCCACCAGTCGATATTTGGGCCTTGGGAGTTGTTTTATATTATCTGAAATCTAACATATTCCCATTCAAAGGTGATAAAGATAAAGATTTATTCAACTTGATATCTAAAGGGCATATTAATTATTCTCGCATTGATGATTATAAACTATTAGATCTTTTGTAATCGATGTTAAAGTATGATCCTGAAGACAGAATAACTGCATCATAAGTAAATAATACTTCGATTTTTAAGATTTTAGTGCATCCATGGTTTTAGTAGACAATTCCACCTAAAATGAGATACCCTAAATCAACAGCAAACTCTCCAAAACATTGCAATCCATATTAAATGATTCAATCAACAGTTAAAAAAAGAGAATCTAAATAAAGCATGGAATTAATAAATATATATTAGTTGGATTATAGATTGAGACTGCAATAATCTTAATTGTCATCAATATCAACACGATCTCCCTATCAAAGACCAGATACAACTTTCGAATATTAATGATTATAATTTTTTTTTATTTAGTTTCTATCATTATTTATTAATGTATTCCAAATTACGGGCAGTTGTAAAGCATATTTGTTATGTAGCAAAAACTGATCCTGCTAAACTAACTCTAATGAAATCGTACTATATTGAAAACTTATTAGAGCTAAGAATCGTAGTCCGAAAGAGTAACTTTAATTACAATAAATGCTATACAGAATACCTTATTGCCGACAATTAATTGAATAATAGGGGATGCAAAAGTTTCAATTATTCATGGAACATATCTATTTATAATATGAGCAGCAAGGAGTTGAAATCATTCGCAAAGGATAATATGGAACCAAATTTTATATTATATTGAAGGGCTGCATTTCCTTATTGATATACAAACCCAGGAACACGAAGGCTCAAAGAATGATGAATGATCCAAATTAGATGAATGTACCGTATGATGATCCAAATATGTTTCAAACGATTGTTCTCAAGGACCTAAAATAGGGCGATCATTTTGGTGATATGAGTCTAATTGATCAAAGCTAAGCCTCTGCAACATGCCTAACAAGGACTGATTGCGAATTTATGTGCATGGACAAAGATAATTTTTGGAGATTGATAGGAAAAGGAAGCAGTTTATTACTGAAAGTTGACATTTTGAGATAATAAAGCTTCCTATAAGGCTGTGATGAGGCAGAACTTAAGAATTTGTCGCATGAATTCAAATCTAGACTTTTCAGTTAGGGACAATACATTTATCATCAAGGCTAAGTAAATATATTTCAAATAATTTATTATAGCCAAGTAACCGAATATACATTATTTAAGATGGATTTGTTGAAATATCATAATAGGTGAATAACAAGATATATTAAATTTGTAGAATTGATCAATCATAAATATTTGGGGATGAATTACAACCATAGTATTCTTGTAATGCTAGATGTGGATCTGCTCGATTGGAACTTTTAGAAATTGATAAAAAGATATTATTCAAATTTTTCGATAGACACTAGATATCATAAGATGTCTACGAATCATAGATTGAATGTAGAAAACGGTGGAGAGAGTAAAGATACTAGAGTTTAGAAAAATCTTAATCATAAATTATACCGAAACTAAAAAATGAGATGAGTGGAGAGTTCTCAATCGACTCTAATTATAAATTTAAAATGATATAAAGCCCAAATATTAGAAGAATATCAAGTTATATTGACGTACTTGATTTAGAATAAAAGAAAATTATGCATAAAGAGGTTTTAATAAAGTTAAATAAAATTCCCTAATCTAGAGAGTGTAAGTTCTTCCAGGTTTGCAAGAATTTTAAAGAAAAAAAGAGAAAGGAATAATCTTAACAAACTAAGTTTCTACACAATTTGAGGGAGTATCTGTCAAAGAACAAAATTGAGGAACCTACCTTTGACATGAGATCTCTACGTACTGCAAGTTAAACTGGATTGCGAACTATGTTGAGCTCACCTAACTAATCGCCCTTAACTAAACCAAAACATAGAAAATAACTGAGCGTTTAAGGGTTAATGTTGAGACGATGAGACACAATTCTGTATTTATTATTTTTGTTAATTAACTTTATGCTTTTTTAATATTTTATTAAAAATATTTATATGTTTTAATCTGACAAATAAAAGCAGCGAAGAGATTCCATAGAAATCAAGAAATCTCGAGGAATTGGATAATCTATCATAATGGAGGAATCTAGAAGTACAAATTTTTGAAATTTTCTTTAGAGACATCATCAAGAAGATTTACCCTTAATCTAATAAATGATCAAAGCCCAAAACTAAGAGAACGATTTATTACCTCCTATATGATGAGGGACATCGCCCCACTATAAGGTCCACTTGAAGCAGAGAGTGAGAATGTCTAAGCTCAAAAAGTGTATAGTAAAAAGATAAGTAAGTCGTCAGGGATACTTTTGGGCCGTAGGGCTCACCCTGATATAGATTTCTATAGGAGAACCTTAGAAGATTTCAATATCGATTAAGTAGTTGAATCAGATCAACTCTTGTTGGAGCATACGTTAGTTGCAGGAAAATATGTTAATGAATTTGGGATGTTGATAATACTGAAGTAGCACCTATTAAATCAGGGAATCCAAATGGTAGTTTTCCGAGATGTAGATATCGATAACGATGGCAATTTTGTTCCTTCTAAATAAAAAACAGTGCCCTATAATGGAGTAGGGTTTTAAGATCTAATTTACTTATTTAATGGCATATCTTTGTTCAAATTTAGAATATATGAGGAATATTCTAAATTGTAAGTTATTGAATCTACTATTTAACAAATGGGTTATGATCCTATATTTTTGCAATACACAGATTAATGGATAGAATTCACAATTCCAAACTTAAAAAATAAAAATGAATTCTTATTACAATTTAAAGATAAATTCAATAAGTTAGTCGATTTACCATTAATTTCACATTTTAAATTTTATTTATCAGAATTAAACCCATGGTAGAATAGGATGATTGAAAAAGAGTGGAAAATATTTGCATTATAAACAAATTCTTTAATTGATTACGGATATTTTGATCTAAAAACTTTCACTATATACAAATCAATACCCACAGGACTGTTAGTCATAATTAAATTATATGGTGAAAGCCATCGGTATAGAGTTGGATTAAGAGTTAATGAAAATGAAATAACTGGAATACTAGTCTAAGATAATTGTTGAATTTTTATTTTTTGATAATCTCACTTTATTTTAAACTTTTAATTATCAATTCATAAATTTTATATATTACATGAATATAAATCACTATATTACATCATATGACGGTCACCGCCAAATATAAACATATTATTCTCATATACACAGGCGGCATGACCATCCCTAGGACATGGCTTTTTTCCTAGTTTTTCCACCTTTCCTTCATAAGGTATAATAAACTTAAATATAAAAAGTAATTACCTTAGATATGCTTTATTTTCCAAAGTCCGAATATTGTAAATCAACCTTGCAACCAAGATCTCTTAAACTAGTTCTCAATTATGAAGTAACAGGAGTGTTTTACAGAAATTACTTTGCCATCAAATCATCAACTTCAAATAGCTTAATCATATTCTTTTTGTCAATTTCCTTTTATTTCAATTTTTATTCTAACACTACACTTATCTTAGTTTCAGCCTATGATCTTTGAGGTGAAACTGATCTTGCAGCAATTCTCTGAATCTATATTTTGCTCACCTTCCTAGAGGAATCATTTTCTATAACTTTCCACCCTTATCATAAACCCATACATCATCCATTTCCCAAGTAATTGTATGAATACCTCCAAACAGAATATTAGTTTATTCTTGTATGCAACCATTGTATGCCCACTTCTTGCTTTGGGTTCATTATTAAATTAAATTTATAACCATTATTTGTTTTCCTAGTTAAATTCCCAAAAATCTCCTAATTTCTACCTATGATCAGTTCCACCAAATACATAATATTTTTTATTGACATAATTTAGTGAACAACCTTCTCTTGGTGAAGGTCCTTACTTTTAGCTTAAGACCAAAAATTCATTCGTCTTAAAATCATATAAATACAACGAATTCATAAGTTTATTAACATAGAAACCTCCAAAAATAGCGGCGTGGTTTTATTCAACCAACGTAAAACCAAAATTATCATAAGGCCTGGGATAACTAAAATTCTAAGGTATTTATATCCATGTATCATCTATAATATTGTATTTCCATATCTTGTTTGATTAACCGATATTTGTTTAACCACCAAATAAGTATATGAAATTTTCCTTAGTGCATGAAGCATGTTTAGCCAAAGGACCTGGCTTATTATTCAATTTCTTAGTTTATAGATTAGTAATATTTATTTCAGTAAAGCTATCAAGGTTTCTATTAGATTAACCTCCATATATGTAAAGTTTATTTTCGAATCCCGTGATGGATGAAAATGATCTGACTTCAATTGATTTAAATCTGAGTTCAGACCAATTCATAATAAAAATTTAGTAAAAAAAATATAAGAATATATCATAATATTCTACAATCCTTGAATCTTATATCATATTGTCTCAATCTATCAACTTTAAATTTGAGCATCGCTGCATTTTCTTCGGTAGCCAATTTTAGAGTGCAACAAAATTACACTTTATCTATATCCACATTTATAATGTCTTGTCTCGGGATGCAGTGTGATACTGCTATTCTAACCTCTGGAGGAGTCAAATCTGTGGTTCCCAGATTAATTAATTTCACAGTAACTTCAATTTCAATTTGTTATTAGTGTCCTTATGGTTTTAGTGATTGCAATATTTGTTTTGCTTCTCTCTTGTATTGAATCCATTACTCCTTTGTTAAAACTCTTAAGCCATCATTCATCATAACTAACCTAAATTAATTAAATAATTTTACTGCCTCTACTCAATATTTCTTTGGGACACACATTGTTATACCTCAATATGGCTTACTAAACGCTTTCTTGATTTAAGAATGTTATAAAACCATATCCCTTCTTTACTTAGGAATTCAATATATGTCCATCTACGTTTGCAAATATTTCATGCAAAATTTATGGAGATAAATCTTTAGGAAGATTATCAACAAAAATTGTCCTTTTATCTAAATAGTCATCATTCTATTCAAATGACTTACGTCTCTTCACATAGGTTTGTAATTTATCAACTTTAAGTATTTTACTTCTTTTAAGTGCTTAAGCTAGAATTTTTAATTATCCTTTTTGATATTTTGGATAATTTTCCATTAGTTTCTTGATTTTATTGCATTTGAGAAACACATCAAGTGGAACATACCCATTCTCTGTTATGTGTTTATTAAAAAACTGATCATGTGATAAATTAGCATCCCCTAAATAGAATTCAATCTATTTGCAAATACTCGGTAAGATGATATCATCTTATGATTGTTGTGGTATATCGGGTATCTACACATTGAGGTTACAATCGATTTATTGAAACGATTTTTTCAAATCCATTTTAATTTTTATTACTTTTATAATAATACTTTTTTCTTTATTTTTCATTTTTTTTTAATAGAGGACAATGTAAATAGAGAAGACAAAATCTAAAAAATTACGTATGATAGCTCCAATTACTTTACATGATAATGGCATTGAAGAAGAGTACTTATCATTTAAGATTAGAGAGTCGATTACAATTCCATAACATTTTCAGAAGTTCTTCGATAGAACTAGCCCTTAAGAATTCGTTGTTGCCATGGTAATAATTTATTTTTAAAAATTATGTAGAGATTTTCATCTTTGATCTAAGAAAGAGATAAAGATGGATTTCTGATTCCTCATCCGAAAGGGCCACAATAGTATTAGCAATAGGGACCTTATAGTTTTTAAAATGACAACTATTCTGTCACATTGTAAGATATTTAGAGGTTGGAGGACATTGGTCAAGGGGCAAGCGGTTTGGTTTAAAGAGCAATCCATATACCCACTTAAACATTAGTTGCATTGAAAGTAATTTTACAATCAATCCATTAGAATATTTTAATTGTTAACGACCCCACATTTAGAAAGTAAGTAAATTTAGAATTGTAAACTTTAGTAAGTTGCAACCACACAAATATAATATCATGTTACGGTGCCTTTCAAGATGGTAATCAAATTACAATAGCCTTGGAATACATGAATTATGGAACGCTCTAAGATGTGCTCAAAAAGGTAGGTCGCATTTCAGAAGTTATTTTAGGCCATATTGCATATCAAGTCCTCAAAGGTTTAGATTATTTACATAGATGTAAAAAAATCATTCATAGGGACATCAAACCCTCGAATTTATTGATAAATTCAGAAGGAGAGGTAAAAATATCTGATTTCGGTGTTTCTGGGAAAATTCTAAATTCCCAGGATTAAAGAAATACATGGATTGGAACAGTTACATATATGTCACCAGAGAGATTAAAGGGAGAAGCATACTCTGCTGACACCGACATTTGGTCTTTAGGATTGACGCTCTTGGAATGTGCATGGGGAAAATTCCCATACCCTTATCCATACCAATAAGAATAAAAAATTTTAGGATTTTGGGAGTTGATGGAATATGTTAGTTAGAAACCACCACCTTGTTGTCCACCGGACTACAGTAATTAAATGAGTGACTTTATAAGCATATGCTTAAGAAAAGACGGAAGAATGAGATCAACCGCAACAGAATTAATAGTATGATTAAATATTTATTTAGAATCATCCTGTTATCAAGTAATATGAAAATGTGAGTTTAAAATATCTAAAAAATTGGCTTTTGTCTTGATTATATTTGAAAACAAAATAAATATTAGGTAGTAAAATAAACAGAATCATTTCTTAGCCTGTATCATAGTTTTAAACTTTGATTTCAGAGCGTATCCTCCCCCACTTGATCTTCTCTTTTGTGGTGATCTGACAATTCCATCATATTCAGAATAAATGGATTTTGCTTGTTCCTTAATTTGCGTTGCACTCATAACAGAATCATCTTAATCTTTTTATCTTCTTATAATTTAATGCTATCTTATTATATTTTATTTAGCTGATTGAATCTATATTTCCAGATTATGGTAGTGATCAACAGTAAATTATATTTGTGATTAGATGTCCTGTAATTACTATTCTTTTTATTATAACTGTTATCTTAACTTTTACACTTAATTTGATAATAGCTTTTCTCTTTCATTTTAACTTAATTGCAGCTCTATTAAATGTTTGTGGGTTCTTGCTGTTAATGTTATTTCAATTTATAAGATCGATTCAATTAAATCATGAATGTATTGTTTCATCATATTAGATATTTTCCTATGACTTTTGTGATCTTCTAGCAAATTTATAATCTATTATTGGTTTTTGATTTGTTTTTCAATTGTTAAAATAAGATCATCCAAATAAATTAATTTTTAATCTTATGGATGCATCTCTTTCTTTTTAATATGAAGCTAAATAACCTTTTATTGTAAATTGCTTTTTTCCTTCGATATTTGATCGATTTATATGTCTATGATAATGTTATTTTACGACTCCCTTTCTTATGGTAATTTCTTGTAAAATTTATCCTCAACTTCTTTGGTTATTTTCTGTATTAATGATTCAACATCCTCATTAATTATAAACTATCATAATTCTATTTATTTACGTCTATCCCTAAACATGACTATATATTAAATATTTGATCATATCCTTTATCATTTATGTACACTTTAATGTCTTATTATATTTATGGATTCTTAATTGTGTCTTAAACAATCTATCTTAAAATTTATGCATTCTATTGGATCTCGAATGAGTCATGAAATTGTTCCATGTTTGGAATCTTATTAATGAAGTTGTTCAGGCTGCTTGACGAATCAGAATTATCCAAATTCACAAGTTAGGGCATGTCATTATATTCTGTTCTTCTATTTGTTGACATTAATAATATAAACAGTTATATGGATTAGATAGATAAATCCCCATAAATGAGAGACCCAGAATAAGCGATATCTGATCAAGAGGAAGACGAGTACCAGAAAAAGGATTGGAATATAATATTGTAATTATCATTTCTATTATCAGAGTGAGAGCAGCATAGAAATGCAATTTAGCTGAAGTAAAAAAGGCTATAGATAAAGGAGCTAAAATCAATTTTGAGGAGAAAAAATGGAATGCATTGATGTGGGCTGCATGTAAAGGATCTGTAGAAATTACTAGATTTCTCATTTAAAAGCAAGCTACTCTCTAATATGTTCAATATGATTAGTTTAACTTCTCATAAACATTCCCAGGAGGTAGCCCTTCCCATTTAGCATAATCGTAGCTTACTTTAGAAGGTCAGTCACCATCACCTTTCGGACACACTGCATAATAAATAACAAAAAAAGTTACTATGGGAGTTATAAATCCCTAAAACAGAGCATCACCATTATAGTGGGCTTGTTTCAAAGGTCATATATAAATAGTTTGGCTATTATTAAAGGAAGGATTAAGTTGGGAAGATGTAGATCAATTTGGAAATAACAGTGTACATCTTGCAGCATCAGGAGGATCACTTTAAGTATTTGTAACTCTACTATTTTTGGGTGTGGCCTTGGATAGATAAAATACAAGAGGGCATACAGCAAAAGACTTAGCTACGAATGTTTAGATAATAACATTAATTAAGTAGTAGGAGGGTCACTAAAATTCAAATAATAAGCATTATTGTATGACTTGCAGATAATTTTATACTCCAAACGATTTCAGATTAGAGTGGACATATGAGAGTGCAGAGGCAACCGTATAAGAGAAACCTGAAGGAAGATGCGTGAATTGTTGGAATGTCATTTAAGAACACACTGACGATTTAAATTAGATAATTGAGAAGCAAGATCATAAGCTTCTTACTGACAAGATCAATATGATTGAAGTTAATAAAATAGAAATCGATCCAAAATCTTTTAAAAGGGCTTTAATAGAGTAAGAAAAATTAAGAACTTAAAATGTTATATTAGATTTTATATCGACTCTTAAGGTGGTTCCAAATTATAAGACTATATTGAAGTCAGTTAAATAAATTAATGATTACCTAGAGGATGCTGTAGCCAGGAACGTTCATATTGATGATCATGTAAAAGAGATTGCATAGAAAGAAATGGATAGATTGGTTGCTGAGAGAAATTTATAATTTTGCTTAGATAATATGGATTCAGCCTAGGCTAATATTGAAGATGTGTAGGAGTTAAACGTGAAAGTCCAATCTGCATAATAACTTGGAGTGGCACCATAATATATTGAATAAGCCTCTGCTTTAAGAGATAAAATGGATAAAGCAATAAAAGCGAAGCGTACCCTAAAAATGTTCAACGAATATCCAGTGAGAGAAATTCCTGATCCAATCAAATGGGATCCGAAAACTAAAAAGCCCATAGACCCTATAACTAATAAACCCATTGATCCATTGAAATTAGCAATCTAAAATTAAAAATAAAAAAAGAAACCAGGTAAAAAGGAACCCAAATTTGTTATTCCTGAATGGGCAAATGACATCAAATCATTGGATGAAAGCATTAAAAGTATCATTTTATGTTTATACTTAGCGTTGGAAACCCTTCTTAAGGAATCAGAAACGTTAAACCTTAGCAAAGAGTTCAACGATGAAAGCATACAGTAAATAAAGAGAATGAAGAATGAGATGAGATATAGGAAACAGATAGATGATGAGTTAAAACTTATTGCAGATGCAAAGGCTGCTGAAAAGAAAAAAAATAAATGATTTTTAATTGATGCATCAATCTAATAATTCAATGTTTTTAACTGCGTTTATAACAACCTATTTGGATGTTTCCATCACTTCTCCTCCAATAATCATTTCATCTAAGATTCCATATGCCTTAGATAATATCTTTTAATACCTTATTGAAGTTGAATACTATGTCAAGTTCACAGACATTTCCAAAATATTTATCAAGTACCTCGACATAAAGATGTATCAATTCAAGAGAGGTTAATTCATTATCATTTACATCCACACAAATTGCAAAAAATAGCCCTGCATATCTCTTATAAATGATTTTATAATTTCTAAACTAATAAAAATGTAGATTTTATTACTTCTAAAAAGTTTGTATGTTTGGTATCCCTACAAACAATTAATCTGTGAACCTCATTTTATAATTTAATTTTTTCAGCTTCATCATAATAGACGTACCATTTAGACAATCTTGTCTTTCCTTATCTATTTTACAATAGGATGAATCTAATCTAAAAGTTTTAAACAATTAAATACCATTTTATTTTTGAATTATAATTTATATAATGATTTATAGAACCTGCAGAGCTAATTAATCTAAGTACTGCAGTAATAGAATACAGACTAGCAAATATACATGGTTTAACTTTATACCAAAGAATCTATTTGAATAAATTACTAAAATACCCAATTTCTACTTTTTAGTAATAAATCCTATATCATTTTAGGTTTTATCAATCATTCAAACAATACCAGTTCTATCCAATTCTGGAGGATAACCCACAATACTGATTCAACTTAGCATAATTATGTTTGTCTCGATGATTAAAGACTTTTATGAAGATTACAAAAGGAAAATATCTGATAGGGAGGAGAATACAAGAAGAACAGAATTATCGGGATAAAAGGTCTTATGGTAAGATATCCATGTAGGTTAAATAGTGAAAGTAATATATTGTTTTAATATAGATTTATGATAATGAATATGCTCCTGCAGATGTGCTAATTTTAGGATCAAGTTAATAAAAGGGAAATTGCTTTGTCGAAACTAAAAATTTAGATGGGGAATCTAACTTAAAATTAAAACTTACTTCTTCTGAGATTTTAAATTTATATAAAGACTTGGATTATTACAGTAAAAATATTTGTTTGGAATATGATGTACCAAATAATCAACTTTATAATTTCAAGGGAACAGGATATCTTGATAGTGCTGCCTATGATTAGTTGTAAATAAAAGAATAGCTGCTATTGAAATTATAAAAATAAAGGCTCACGTAATCAGATGAATTACTGAAATTGTAATAATTCTTAAATAATTTTAATAAATTTTCAGTCGATATTAATAATATTATACTTAGAGGCTGTTCATTAAGAAATACAGAATATGTTTATGGGATGGTTATTTATTCAGGTCATGATACAAAAATAATGCTTAATTCTATTCGACCCAAATATAAAAAGAGTTTACTGGAAAAAGGGTTGGGGTATCAAATATTATTCTTATTTTTATTTGAAATAATTATGTGTTTGTTTTGCTCGTTCTATTATTCAACATGGTATCGAGATAATAAAAATGAACTTTATTATTTGGAAATAGCACATGATAATACTGGCGAGGATAATTATGGATACAATTTTATAGTTAAAGTGGGCACATGGATTCTTATATTTGCTAAATTTGTCCCTATATCCCTATTTGTATCCTTAGAGATCACTAAACTCTTCCAAGGATTTATGATACATTATGATGAAAAATGTTCCAAAGATGGAATTAAGTGTGGTGTTCAATCCTCTAATTTGATAGAGGAATTAGGAGTTATTAACTATATCTTTTCTGATAAGACAGGCACTTTAACAAAGAATATAATGGTTTTCAAACAAATATGTATAAATGGCATTTCTTATGGCGATAATAATATTAATGAATAACCCATTCTTGATTTCGTGGACTTTTACGATGAATAATTTACAACAAATATATAAAATAAGGAACAACATAACATTCATTTGGGACTGCTTATATTATCACTATGTCATTCAGCTATAATTGAATTCATCGATGGAAAACCTAGTTATACATTCACCTCACCAGATGAATTAGCTCTATTGAATTTTGCTAAATCTAAAGGTTATATTTACAAAGAAGTCGATGACTAAAATATAATAAACTTAAAATGTGGAGATAATGACCAGAAGTATTAGATGCTTTATAATTTAGAATTCGATAGTTCGAGAAAAAGAAACTCCGTAATAGTTAGAAATTTATAAAATAATCAAATCATGATGCTTTCTAAAGGGGCAGATTCATTTATGATGAATAACAGTTGTGCAAAGATAGATGAAGATGATAAGTATAAGAGTTGCTTATATGATTATTCAATCAAAGGATTAAGGTGTTTAGTTCTTGGTTATAAACTAATATCAGAAAAAGAGTATAATGACTGGCATCAACAATATCGTGAAGCATAGTATCAATTAGAAGATAGAGAATTAAAATTAAGAGAACTCCAAGATCAAATTGAAACGGGGTTTCAAATAATAGGCATCACAGCAGTGTAGGATAAACTGTAAGATAATGTTGAAATCACAATTAAAGCATTTAGGGAGGCTGCAATCAAAGTTTGGGTAATCACTGGTGATAAGATGGAAACTGCTATAAATATTGGCTACTCTTGTTAATTGCTATCAAGCAAAATGAATTTGATTCAGATTGATTGTAATATAATTATATAATTCAGAGACTGATCCTCCTAAAATTTTGGAATAGTTATAGTTAACCACTGATGCCTTGGCAATTAATGGAGATTCATTTCAAATTGTCATTAATGATGCATAGCTGACATAAAAATTTATCGAAGCATCCTCAAAATGTCAATCTGTCTTATGTTGCAGAGCAAGTCCAAAATAGAAATAAGAAATCGTTAAATTAGTTAGAAGTAATATCCCAAACAAATCATGTTTGGCTATAGGAGATGGAGCCAACGATGTTAGCATGATATCAACTGCTCATGTTGGCGTTGGCATATTAGGTGTGGAAGGATCATAGGCTGCAAGAGCGGCCGATTTTGCAATAGGCGAATTTTAAATATTAAGAAACTTATTATTTGTATATGGTAGAGAATCTTATCGTAAAAATAGTTAACTAATTTTTTATACTTTTTATAAGAATATTTTATTGGTATTCCCTTAATTTTGGTATGGAATTTATAGTGCTTTTAGCGGCTAATCTCTATTTGATGCAATTATATACTAACTGTACAATGTAATTTACACATCTTCACCTATTGTTATTTATGCCGTATTTGATTTTCAATACAGTTATTATAAACTATTTTAAAATGAAGGAGGGAAACTTTATGAAATAGGAATTAAAAATACTGAATTTAATAAATTATAATACTCACGATGGTTAATTCAAGCCACTTTAGAATCAATAATAATTACCTTTTTCTTTTCATAGGTTTTAGATAATACTATTTCTTATTATGGTAGAAATTATTGTTTTTACTGGACAGGAATGGCTATTTATTGCGTCATTGTAATAGTGGCTAATCTAAAAATAATAGTTATTTCTCATGATATTAACATAATTGGAATTATCAGCTATTTAGCCATGATATCAGCTTATTTCATTAGCTTAACTATATTTATGAAGATTAAGTCTTATGATTGGTTGTACTATATTTTTAACAAGTATATAATAAAATTATTAGATTATTTGTAGTCAAGGAATTTTATTTAGCTAATTTATTAGTTATAGGATCTACTAGTTTATTAGATTATGGATTATTAAAGTTATTTGAAAAGAGATTTGAAGATCCACCAGATCCGAATCCCTTCTAAGTAAATCAAGTTTAGCTGGATTCAGAATAAATTCCTTTAAGCAAATGATTAAATTTTTATAAATAAATTTCTTATATTAAAGAATACTAACTATTCAAATAGATGATTGTGGAAGAAACTTTAGATGGACTAGAGGGAATCAATGACTATATTCGCATGTTTGAGGAGATGATGAATGTAGTAGACAATGTTGTGTTGGAATACTCGCCAGATTATTTGATTCAAATTGAGAGGGAAAATGCAAATAATTTGGATAAATACAAAAAAGCTCATAATTCGATCATAATTGAGAAAAAGAGACATATTATCAGTCAATTAGATGAGGAAAAAGGTAATAATTTGAATTCAAAATAACAGGCTTATCGGTCTCTCTAGGCCCATTCAAAAATAAATTGGATTAATTCTTGAATACTATGCCATATTATTAGACCGAATAATTGCTTGTCCAATTAATAAAGAATGACTAGGTGTAGAAGATACAAGTTGGATTGAATAACATCCTCAAGCAAAAGTAGGAGATTTAGAGATTGAAATATATTCACAAGGAAATGATGGAAGATTTGAGACACATTAAGACTCTACTAGATTTCTATGCTATGATATTCTAGATTAAAGTCTATGAGACTGAAGATGACGACTACTTGATATGTATCTATAATTTGTATATAATAGTATTTTTCAAATAAGTTGGAGAATAACTTTAGACTTATCCACTTGTACTAAGAAGAGGCAGAAGCATTGAAATTAAGATGCAGTCATTTTGGGAATTATTCAATTCATTATGAATTATAAATATTAGTTAAATGATTAAAACTCAAACTATAAATATAATATAAAGTATAAAATCATCTTAAATCAATGGTCTCAGCTCTTAAACTAGTTACACCAGGTTCATTTCTGAGTGCTTATGATGGGAACACATTCCAGAATCGTAATGATTCGTCACCTGCTCCTGTAACAATGTTTTAGCCACAAGGTGATCCACTGAGATAAAGAACTCTCTAGGTATGGCCTGTTAGAGTAGCCAGTTTTTACATTGTAGTATAATCCCACACAATAATTTAGTTGAGTGAATATCCATGTGTTGATACAAACTCATTACTATTCTTTGAAAACATCAAATTACATACTTAGGATCTTTAATATATTATGATTTAAAAAATACCCTGTATCAATAGAGTCTATTTATTCAATAGTTTATGTATTGAAGAATCTAATACATCTATCAGCAGTACCACCACCTGATGCAACTACGTTATGTTGATGAGGAGACCATCCTATCGCCTTCACAGCAGCCTAATGCTATGAAAAGTGAGTTAACTCACCTTGATTCTTCAAACTCCATATAAACAATTTGTTATCATTCCCTCCTGATGCTAATAGTTATTCATCAAATGACCATTTCAATCCACAAATCTCTTATTTGTGTCCGATGTATTTTTAAATCGACTCATTAGGACATCTTACATCTCTAACTAAGATATTTCTATCCCTACTTCCAGATGCCAATAGATAATTATTCCATGACAATGATCCAATTCTACCCTAATGGCCACTCCATTTTCTGATTGGCTTGAATTTCTAAGCATCCCATACTTCAACTTCACCAAGTGTATTTCCTATTGAGATATGATGATTTCTTTGAGACCATGAAACTGAACAAACACTATCTGGATCATCGAGTGTACATAATCGTGTTACCTTTGACGTGTGTCCTGACCATATCAACACCTAATTCTCAAGTCCTACTGCGAGTACGTTCTAAGGTGACCAATCTAATAAATTGAGATAAAAATCATCTTATAAATTTTCTGCCTCCAATACTTTGTATGGTCTTTTATTAATTTTTCTGGCTGGTTTATCATTTTCAACATTTTATTTGGATTTTTGATTACTGTAATTCAGACCATTTTAGAGGATACTATTTAGATTGGAAACCTCATTCGTTTTCTACTCAGTTTTGTAGTTAAACAATTTTTGTTGGATGGGAGTAGATCTATTAATAATCTTTATTTTTTTTACGCTTATTTTTTTTCATTTACAAATCCTGTACCAAGAATTGTTGATTGTAATAGATTTTGGTATTACTTAGAATTGGGTACATGGTTTTCCTCCTCATGCATGAAGAGTTGATAAAGATTGGATTATACATTTCGTGGTATAAACCGATCTGAATTTTATTTAGGACTTGTAAAGGATTTCTGTTGATTCATATCTATCTCTTTGATTGGAGTTTGCTCGTTGTTGTAGTTAGTGTTCATTAGACAAAATAAAAAAATAAATCTGTTATATTAATTTTATTGATAATTTTTATATTGTATGTTAATGGATTTACCATCGTTAAAAGCGAAATACCAAAAGCACCAATAGAGTCATTATGAGAAATCTATAATAATCAGTGACGATAATTCAATCAAAAGCCCCATCAAGAACGAAACATTTAGGGTTTTGTCGCCATCTATTGCGAGAGACTATGTAAAAAATTTAAAGTCTTTCATTCAAAATTATGAATCCCCTAAGCCTTCTGTTATGAAAGATAATGTTAGTATAGCGTCCTCACAATTAAAAACTACAACCAAATAGTAAGCCTTATTATTTTGGGATCATTCCTAAAGACTGAATTAGTATGTCTAACAAGTTGGTAATTAGAAAATAGAAGTAAGAAAATAGAATTAAAATGGTTCTTTGAAAAGTATTAGATACTATTACTTAACCACGCCAATTCTTGGGCATATTAATGATTTAGAGTTAGGTAGATAATGCACTATTATGGGTTTAAAGAATTCAGGAAAGAAAAAGTTGCTCTACTCTATATTGGAGCAGATGAAATAACCTTGTTAATTGAAAATAAAAAATCAAACTAAAGAGGAAACTCACTTAATATAAAGTGATTTTAGAAATTACATAAAAAGATTGTTTGTCAACTTAAAAGAAAGATAATCTAATATTGTAAATTGACAGTTAAGGGTTCTAGATTGTAGTATGTGGCATTCAGAAAGCAATTGGTTAAATCATAGTGAGTATTTAGCCAAATAAACAATCCGTGGACGTATGTAAAAAAACTCTGAAGTTTATAGAACTCATTTGATAATATGAATACAATAATTCTTATTTTTTTTTTAATTAAATATATTTTTTTTTATTTTACTGAAAAACATATGGGCAGTTGTTATATGAGGAATTGCAGATGTATATGTCAATAGAATCGTATTTCTTGTTAATGCGGTAGTTAAAATACCTTACTCCTGGAAAATAGACGTGAGATGTAGTAGAGAGAAAGAACTAATCAGTAGATGGTACTTAGATGATTCTAACGTAAGTCAAGATCTAATCGATTCAAATAACCAATGCAAAAATAGAATTCTTAAAAAAAATCACACTCAAAGGATTCATAAGATTCAATGTCTAGGACAAAAAATTCAACAAATCGAAGAGGAGCTAATAGCAGATCACCTCAATCGATTGAAAGATAGTTAATGAGCGATATGTGCAATCTCTTGTCAGAATAATAAGAATATAAGAAGAAAAAAATAATTGTTAAAATCATGGATTTTCCTATGAAAAGCAAATACTTCCTAGAAGATATGAAATCAAGCCAGGTCCAATCCTAATAGCTTTTACCACAATAACAATAAAGCTCAACAGATAACAGGGCGACTTTAGAATATATATAATCAATAAAAGAGTCGTTGAATAAAAATAAGAGTGATTCAAACACCTAAAAGGCTGACAGTAAAGTCAGTCTGGCTTAGAGTGCTTCAATTGCACAAAATCTTGAATCACCAGATAAACTCTCTAAACCGTTAACATCAGTGAGTGTAGATAATTAACCAGGGAGCATTTCCTAACAAACATTGCTCTAAATTAACCCGGTGATCAATAGGTCAAAGACAGCATAAGATCACATAGATGAATCTGAACAAAAAAGTGTGACTCCTAGAGGAGTATTAAAAAAAGCTCCAGATAGTGATGGATCCTATAGAAGCGTGTAAATATAGTAGAAGAATCGAAAAGTGAGATTTGACCTACCAAATTCGCATTACGCTAAAGAAAGAGCGAGGTAGTAATAACATTTTTATCATTGATGTAATATAAATATATATTAATGGAATAATAAAGCGATGTAGAAATACCTCCATAAAATAATTCTTATATCGACAATTCTTAAAAAGAGAAAGCAGAGCTTATCAACATCGCATTGTTTGAGTTCATGGGCACAGCATTATTAGTCTACGGATCAATGGCTAGCAAGTATCTATATATAATATTTAAAGTGGATAGAGTTTTGGCATATCACTTATCTATTTCGTTTGTTTGATATTCTTTGGTAGAATTTCAGGAGGACACTTCAATCCAATAATCACTTTAGTAGGCTATATCGATGGATCAATTGATAAAAAGAAAGCATTATATTTTATTGGCCCCTAGTTTGCAGGAGCAATACTATCGGCCATGATTCTACTCCCTATTTTGAATTTATAGACAGCACCATACTTTCAAGAGTATATTAAATTCACATAAATTAAATAGATATCCAGGTAGGCAAGTATTCGGAACTATGATAGCAGAAGTGGCAGGATCAACCATATTTTTTACTTTTGTATAAATGTAAACTGTTAAAGATACTAAAATGACAACAACCTAAGTGACATCTGCAATTTTTTTGGCTTCTGTATTTTTTGTAGCAAGAGAGTATTCATATTATTTTATATAAAAAGATTTACTATTTCCATGGATAATAGCTTATTTAATCCAGCTGCTGCATTTGCATTGGAAACATTTTATGTAATCTATTATGGATAATGGAATCAATGGATTAATCTGATCACTTATATGGTAGGACCATGGTTAGGGTCATTATTGGCAATCACCTTTTATTGGAAGGTTTACGTACCAACATACAAAAGAAAATGAAATAATAAAAATATATAATTATTTAATATTTTTTATCATAAATGAGAGTGGGCTAATTGACAATCAATAACAACAGCATGATGGATTATCAATCACATCTTCAAAATCTCTCTTCATCTTCATACCATGTTGATTAGGCTGCCAAATATTTTGTTTCATATCCAGATCAATCATCAGTTCTAATTGAAGAATGGTACAACCACCTACAATTCTCAAAGGGCTTACAAGATGGTGAAAACTAGGTGATAGGATTACTGGCCTTAGCTTAAAGAGTGCTCGATTCAATGAGAGACAGTAATTATTTTTAATCCAATAATTTAGATGCCATTATTAAGGAATAATTTAAGAGAGCGATCACAAAATCATTTTTGTACATTGTGAATCAAAGTTTCATGCCACTAACCTTAAACCAATAAATATTAAAAATTATTGATAAATGGGCTGAAATAAAGCTCTTCAATAGTGAGGATATAAAATAATTTTATGAAATTATTGACCCTTCATAAAAGAATAATAAGGAAAAACACTTCCCTCCTCCAAGCTACCTTGTCAATCTGGCAAATGCATAGAAAGTATAACTTTTCTACAAAATTTTAGGAACTGAATAAGAAAATCCTTAATTAGTAGAATGTGACCAATAAATTGAATGAGATATTGCAGAATCCCAATAGTGATAAGATCATATAATATGACATATTGTTAGCAGATTTATAGAATGCAAATGATACCATAAAGAAGCATAGAGAACTAGTTTTGAAAGAGATGTATGATGAGTTGAAAGAGTTAGATAAACTTCACTATAAACTTGTTGTAGACCTGAAGTACATTTCATAGAAATATGATGATCTAACAATAAAGAAAGAAGAGATGGAGAAATAGAATGTTTATTATATTGTGTGATTAAATATTTTAATATCTTACATTAATAATCAAATTCTTCTTTCTGCCTACTTTTTGTACATTAAAAAACCTATATATTACAAAAAATACTTATTTTCTTCTAATGTTGGTGTCTTGGTGTTGGCAGATTTGATCTGTGGCTTTGAATTTCGCTATCCTCATCTCTAACCGAATCTAACTAAGTTCTCAAAGTCATTTATGTAACTACAGGCTCACTTTGATACTCAATTCGTGATAAGTCATTGATTGTTTTGAACTAAAATAAAACTATTGATAATTACTTATTCTGAATCCTTTTTCGATTCATCGAAGTCAGTCTTTTGGATTTATAATTACGAAGGTTTCTTTTTAACTAATTTAACCTTTTTTATTGATCCAAATATTTTCTCTAGTTGTTCCGCTGTTTGCTATAGTGATTGTTCTTTAAACTATTAGCTTTCGAATGCTTGAACAGCTATATTCTTTGTCGAAGGTTCTCTCTTTTTAACAGAGTCCATTTAAACTAAAAAATCATCAGACTTTTAACTATCTTTGATTGTTATTTTGTTGATTTGATCTGCGAAATTCATAATATAGGTTGATTCATCTGTTACATGAGAATCACAATATCTCATAGATTCGCAGCCTGTTTTTTCAAAACATGGTGTAGGCTGCTTAGTGTTTGTGGATAGAAATGACTTTTATCCATTATCCCTCGGAGTCTTAATTTACAGATTAATGAGGGAATGAATGTTTTCTTTATCAATTTATATTTTAGGAGGTAATTTAGGTTGTTATACTATTTATCTAATTCCAGGCGATTGCTTACTCACTGGATATTGATTTGGTTTAGCTTTTTTCTCATCCAAACACTTAAATTGCTATTTATATTTTGGCTAATGAGGCGAGAATTAAGGGCTAAATGTAAAGTCTTTTCTGATTAAAGTAGGTGAAACATTTCTCGAAACAACGGGTGTTCTATAGTGGTTGATATAAGTTCCAAAATTGTTCATGTTTGTTAACGGTAACATATATATTATTATTTTTTATGTGTTAAAAATATAAATCACTAATCATCAATAAGTAATGCTAATTTTTCAATAACTAATTATAAATCCTCATTATCTGTGATGATGGGTATTTCTTTATCTTCTTTTTGGGGTGACACTATTTTCTCTTCAACATTATTTAGATGCACAATCTTGATTTTAAATTTAAAATTAATACCTCATCGAGTAAAAGATCATCAATAAGTGCATCAAATATTTCTGGAAAGTATATATTATACATAGAAAGTAGTGAAGTACTTAATTTATTGAGCATATTGACATTTTTGCACATTTCACGTTCTGAAACATATAATTTCTTAGCCTTTTATTAAATCATGTCTATTTCTCTCCTCATAATTTATAAATCCACCAATTTAGCTTATTTTTCTTCTTTGGTTGGTTCTTAATTCTAAACGATACCACACAATTATATGTATTAGTTCATCTTTGTTTATTTCTATTCTTCCTAGGGTTTCAGAACGAAATCCTCTAGGTATTGCTATTTAATAGCTGTATTATCAATAGGTTTTTCCTCTTAAAATATTGTATTGAAGGAGTCTGGTTTTAAAAGTTTTTGATCCTCTAATTGTTTGTTTTTGAGTTGATTCGCTAAATTTCCATATTTTTATTTAGCTATTTGTAATGAAGGTATTTGTTGATTGATGGGTTAGTAAGTGCATAAATTTTCTAGGTACTTAGATTTTTGTTATACATAATCAAATGGATGTGGTTCAAACTAATTTAGTTCTTCTTAGGTAAATAAAACTGATTACATATAAAAATTATTTAAATATTAATAAATATCAGTCTTTTTATCCTACAATCCTAACAGATTATTATCTCCTTCTCTCTAATCTTTTTTAGACTTATTCATTTTAATTTTTAAGATCTCTTATTATAATATTATTATATAGTACAAATTTATAAGTCTATTTACTCTTAAACTCTATTACCCATGTGATTCAATTAATTAACTAACTTTATCATGCTAATTATCCTATCTCACATATTGCATCTGTAACTCAAGATCTAATTTTTTACCTTATTGGATTACTTTTGGAGTTGATACCTATTGTTAATAAGCATCATTCATGCACTAATTAACACATTATTTGAGTAGTAATTACTGTGTTTTATTTTTGAAAATTAAGAATTTGTCACTCTTAATCGATTCAAAATACTCAACTCCAATCTTTATCATATTACATTATCATACTCTGTATAGCTCTATTAACTAATTAACATTTTCAATTGTAACTTTGTTTGTTTCAACCTCCATCTCCAAGAATAGTATATTTTCTGCAAAATGTTCTGGTAAATTCTTAGAATGCTCATGAAACAAAGACTATGATTAGGTTGATTTGGCAGAATCCCTTTACGATCTATTCTCATCCTTCAAAGTTGTGCTATTTCTTTTACTCATAGTAAATTTAATATTATAAAAATCAATGTATATTCGTAATACCATCTATGATGAATTTATTCTTAAAAAGAAAAACATAAGCCTTTGCATTTTATTTGTTTACAACTACATCAAACTAAAATATTTAGTCTTATTGTTTTTTCAACTCATCATAACTTATCTATTTAAAAACTTCTGTGAGCAGATCATTTGAATCTTTAGGTTTCCATTTACCAACCAGTGTAGTTATGTGAGGATATTGATTTGCAATATCAATCTAATAGTCATCCCGATCTAAAATGCATGTTATAATATTTTGTGGTGAAATCGCTAAACCAGCTATTTTTAATTGAACATCTTATTTCTCCTAAAACTCTTAGTATTATTTAGATTTCATAACATCTTATCTACCACCAACGAATAATGTTGTACAATGGATTGTGTTTGGAAATTAATATATCTATTGTAATTTTTACAAACTGTCCTGTAACACGGGATCATTTTTAACATTAGACAAAGTCTTAGTAATCAAATCCAATAATAATCCTTTAGCATTTTATTCATCCTTAGCAAATATTCCTAAAAATTATGCAACTTTATTCTTTTTCATTATTCTTTTATTTATAATTATTAACGAAACTCAATGTCATATAAAGTATAAGAATCGATATTCGATGATCCAAGAATAAAATAAATCTAGTTAAAACGCAAGCTTATCGAGTAGACGACAAATGAAAGAAGGGAAAATATTGAGAAAAATGCAAATTTAGAATTTTAGTAAATTTGAATATTATGAAAATAGAAAGGTGGAAAAGGAACTGGAATATCTGATATAAGATAGGTATAATATTGACAAAAGAAATGCTAAACTAAAGGAAATGTATGAATAACTCAAACACAAAACTATGAGAGAGTAAATAATAATTATATTGTAAGTTTAGCCAAGTTAAAAAATTCTGCTGATCAATTAACCTAGAGTAAATAAGCAATATATGAACACTTGGTATAAATTAAGCCAAAGGACGCGGAATTTTATTTAAAAGCAGTTAAAATAGAAAGAGTTAAAATTCCTCAGCTTTATGAAGAAAATATTATTAAAGGAGCTTAAGTAGAAGAGAAGGAGAGGGAGATTAGAACCTTGAATCTTGAGAATGAAAAACTTAAAGACTAACTGAAATTGATGAAAAACTAAGAAGAATTCATGAAAATGATGGCTATAAATAATCCACAATTATTAGCAAATGTCAGAGAAAAAGAGGACTATGTAACATAATTAAATAATCATAGTTATATGGAGATGAAGAACAAATTAGGGAGACTGATAATGTAGTCAATAAATACATTCACAATGAAGATAGTTCATTTCAAAAATATAGATAATAAGACAAAAGTATTTCGTAGTTTTGATTATAAATAAATAAATTTTCAGCAATTACATGCTTTTTTGGGCTCTATGCTGAGGTCCTAACTTAACAATATTCCTCGATTAACACTATCATCACATCTATTGGACTTGATTACTCTTTTAAAAGCTTCTTAGAAAAGAAGTTATACATTTGTATTGTTTGCAGCTGAAGTAAAAAAAAATCTATATTTATAACGTTATCTGATGGTCTCTAAGTATATGAGATCACATGTTATTTATAGATCTGATTTATTTGCAGAAATAAAAATGTCGATGTTGGGTTTTACCTCTTAGGCCTTCTCTATCCAATATTAAAGGTTCTCTAATGATTCTTCGCTATTTAAATCAAAGCAAATAATAGCTAATTTTGCTGACCTAATCAAAATATTGGGCTGACTCATATATTTTTTCTCTCCCGTATAATCGAGAATCTCAAATTAGTATGCTTTGTTTTCAAATTAGAAAATTGTTTTTACCAAATCCACAATCACAGTGTTGCATCGTGATAGTTCTTTACCCTAAAATTTGTTGAGTAATGAAGATTTTCCGCAACCTTAATCTCCCATTATAATAATATTGAATCTCTCCATCGATTTATTTATAAATAAATATTTATAAGATGGTTATCATAATAATACTCATATGGAATCTACAAAAATATAATAGAGTCAATTAAAATAAATTTCCAATTTATTGCTAAATTATTTAAATTTTTAGTAAAACTCTTTACAATGAGAACATCTAAATATTTCTTAGAGCTCATCATCCTTCTGTATTTCATAATTTTACTGCTGTTCTTGGATTTTAACCTTCTTTCTAACAAATACTTCTGGCTCTAGATTTTATTATTAATTGTCTTATGATTTATCAAAATATTAAAATTTAGATTCATCATAAAATTTGAATTAGGCTTGCTTCCAGTCAGAAACCCCATTAAGAAACTCTGCATAATATTCTTATTTAGTTTGATGCAAACCATGCTTTTCTTAAAGCTTTTAATTTATTTCATTTATGTTAGCATTTTGAAATTACAACATATTTTATTTCACCTCCTGACAAATCAGTATAGATAATCCATATTTTCCATACCTAGCTGTTCTCCCTATTCTGTGAAGATAAGTTTCATTTGATGATGGCTTATCAAAATGCACAACTAAATCAAGGGTATCAACATCAATTCCTCTGGAAAGCTATAGATTAGATATTTTATATTACCAAATCGGTCGAAACTACTATGTTAGCTTTGTTTCTTTTCATTTGATGCATTATTTTTATCCTATCTGATTGGTTGAGATCTCCATGGATAAATACTGGAGTAAATCCTTCAGCTCTTAAGTCATTAAATAAATTTTCTCCTCTATTTTTGTCATTATAAAATATTATTGTTTGTTTTAATTCTAACTTTTTTAGCAGTTCTAATATTAATTCTTGCTTTTACTGATAGATAGATTTATCTTCCTTTTATTCTAGTTTTACATAGTATTACTCTAATGTGCCTTAAATTTAATTGTCATGCTCTAATTTAATTATTGTAGGTTCCTTCATTTAATCTTGGAGAACTTCTTAGATTTTGGTAGAATATGTCGCTGAAAAACATAATATTTAGACTTTATTAAGTTCAGTTCTATTTAATTATACTTAAGAGTATATTTTCTTCAGATATGGACTAAATTATTTACTATCTTATAATTTATCTGCCTCATCTAAGACTAATATCTACAAGTTATGTAATTGCTAATTGTATTATAGCCTTTTTTATAAATACCATTAATTTTTCTTGAATTAATTATACTATTCTTCCTGCCGTGCCAATTATAATATTGCATCTCTTGGTTTTTAGAACATCCCGATCCTTTTCAATTGGCAAACCTCCTATAAATAGATGAGGCTAAAAATATTCTTTTAGAATAGAATTATCCTAATTATCTTCAGGAAATTAACTTAATATATTTTTTATAATTTTCGATAACACATCCATAATTTAAATGGCTAATTCTCTAGTAGGAACGATAATTAATGAGAATGGATGGATTAATGATAAATTTTATATAACTAAAGCTTGTTAGCAGATTTTCTTATGCTTAGTTAGATTTTAACGATATAAATTGAAAGCCTTCTATAATATTGGAATTAGAAAACATAAAGTTTTGCCTTTCCCAGCTTCAGCTTAACATATTGTATCCTATCCATCTAGAATTGGCTTGAGGCTTATAGCTTAAATCTCAGATGGTTTAGTATAGCCCATTTAATTTAAAGCCTTCATTAGCTAATCTTCTAACTTAAACTCTGAAAACCCATTAGTCTAGTTCATAAAAATAATTTATAAATATAATCATAACTATTTTAATACGAATTCTGGAACTTCGCTTCTATCTCTGTCTGTTGGTTCATCCTCTAATTCTAGTTCTTATTCTGAATCTGAAAGATATTCATAGCTCTCATCAGGATATTTCTAGACTGGTTTGAATAAAGGGAAAATTGATTGCACCATAGTTCTAGATTAATCAAGTTCTTGTATAGTTTCTAGTTGTTTGAATTTAGATTTCTTCGGGGGTACGTAAGTATTATGTTCCAAAAATGGACCTTATTCTTGTGATTATTTTTAGTCATTCACATCTTCAAAAGATGTCGTTGATTATATTGGCGATTGAATTGACTGGCTCTGCTATTATTGCTGATTCTTTATTTTGCTAACGAAATCTGTCTATAAAATATGCATCATATAATACCCAATCATATTTATTGACTCCATGGAATCTTGCTAATTTAACCAAAGGTTATTTTATAAACGAATAATTTATTGGAATGTCTGTTGAATCTAAATATATTAAACGTATATACTTAATTGTTTTATTCTGATGAGGAACTACAATAAATCATCAGGATAATTTCTCAGCTCTTTTTCAATAATTAGATCTTATTTCTTAAAATAATAAAACTTTCTTTTATTATTTTTACATTAATTATCATATTTGAGGAATTTTCTTTCTTTTATTAAATCTATAATGATGTACATCAAAGATTCTAAATTATCTCTCGGTGATGCATCTATAATTAATATAAAATATACATGTTTCTAAATGCATACTTAGTGGCGAGTATTTACTAATTTTATTCTCATTATATTTTTGGGGTCTTACAATCTTGAAATTAGAAGTGTACTTTAGTAAACTTTCAGTATCAGGCAATAGGATCTCTTTATGAGAGGATAACGAAGTGAACATAGTACTAATATTTAAATCTTATAACATATAGCCTGATGAGTGTAATGATTGTAAAGTGGAAATCTAAGAATTAAAAATGGTTTCTTACAGTTTTTAGTGCTATTAGTATGATTGTATTGAATGAAAATCGTTTAAGAATTTAGTAAAATGTTTTCAAGTTGGGCCCACATTTCTCTTTAACTATATAAGTATATTGTTAGTATTTGCCATAATCATATATTTTTAGTTAATGTTTTTCTATGATTTAATTTATTGTTTACTTCCTTGTAGAGCTCTTATAATTTTTTCAATGTCCAAATTGTAATTATCCATCATTTTTACAATCACAGGTATTTGGAGTTCTTTGTTATAACCTTATCAGTTATTACTATATTATACCATCGAATATGATAGAATTTTTGGTCGTGTGTAAGGTTTTAAGTAGTAAATATTTGTCAGCTACTATAACACTTGACTATAATTAAATATTTTATATCATTGTCATAATAATCAGAATATGGTGCAATCTCCTCCCTTCTTATCATCCTTCTTTGATGATTATTTTGTTGATGTCATTTAGACTGTTCTATCTATACTGGAACTCTTTGGTTTGGCTGCATTATTGATATTTTGATTTTATCTGTTTTTTAGCTACTAATCTTAGGATACATAATCCTCAGTAACTCTGATAGACTATCTTGGTTAACGTTCTATTTAACAAATTATTTTATTACCTTAAACAACTGGCTAAGTTTATTACTTTTACTATTGCTAAATGGTCTAAAGCTTCGTAATATGAACTTATGTTTATTAGGGCAATTAGGAAAGGGTTTATTGAATCTATTATTATTGTAGCTACTCCTTTTCCTATTCTTTATCCTTTCTTTTTCCTGATTACTCAATTGCCTCTTCTACTGGTCTATTTTTTGTCAATTTATCTTTCTTTGAGTCCTCGAATCCGAATACTTTGAAGCAAATCTAAGATTAAAATTAAATTTACAGTTCCATTAATTAAATAATTAAGGAGTTCCTCTGATAAACACTCATAAGTGTGTTATTAATCGTAATTATATTAGGGCTATGGATGAGAACCTTGAAGCTATTTAGATATTAAATAATAATTTTACAGTTTTGGTTTTATATTTCTTAATTTCTTTATTTTCACCGATCTAAAGCTAATATTCAACAAATGTGTCCTTGCATAAGTTATCTGGTAATTTTCCTCCCTCAATAACAACTCTGAAGTCAAATCTCTTTTTCAACAATTCTTAAGGATCTTCAACTGCTGGCTCTAATCCATCTTCAATATCATCAGATATATTTCTTTGTCCAGTTTCATCAGTTGGGATCAAATTAACTTATAATGTACCACTTTAGAAATGTTCACCAACCAAGGTTAAATCACTTGGGTTATCCATTAAATAAGCTAAAGCCTATATTTTAAGGAAACCCTAGCCAATAATTCTTGGTTCAGGTGGATCCCAAAAAGGATCTTCCTGTTAAATTACGGTAGGAAGTTAATTTGTCTCGAAATACTTATCCAAAAGATCTTTGATTATATAATATCTATTCGAAAATTTATGCAAATCCCATAGATAGATTTATCCTTCTTCTCTATTATTCACTTGAATTTATATTTGACCCTTTTAAGCATTTTCTTCATTGAAGTTATTAACATCATTATTTTCGGCATAAACATATTTCAGTTTAGCCTCTAATTGAACATTCCTCTTTAGTTCTTTAGCAATTAAGTTCACTTCTAAGACTTTAGGGAGATATTTAGATAATTTGTTTTCTATGAAGTTCTTTTCTTTGATTCTATATTTCTTCAAAGTTTCCTCATCTTCAATTTATTTCTTCTTTTTTTCATTTTATCTCATTTCTTCTAGTTATTTCAACTTCTTCTCATACTCCTCTTATTACTTTAACATTTTTAGCTCATTGATTTCCTTTTCCATTTTTCTTTGCTCCTCTAATTATCTTTCCATATCCTTTTTTCTCTCCTCTTCTTCTTTTTTTTATTCATAATTTCTCTTGGTTTAAGCCTTTTGAGTTTTTTCTTTTTAAGCATATTCCCAATCGAATACTGGGCCTTATTAAAGCTATTATTGCTCCTATTCTTATTCTTAGGGTAATTGAACTAAGAATGCTGTAGTGGTACCAAATATTATTCTATCATTATGAGATAACTATTATTTTTATGTTAATTATTCTCCATTTATGTAGATAAATTCCTGGCATTCTTCATTAACTGGTTCTAAATAAATGATCCCTTCCTCATTTGTTATTATTGCATGATTTGGTTAGATACCAAGACCATTCAAAATAATATCAGGAGTTGGGATACCATTGGGTCTTCCAACATGAGTTACAGGGTTTTTTAGAGATTTCTTTATTTTTCTGTCTAAAAGAGGATCCTCATTAAGATTTACGATGTGAGGTTGAGTAAGAATTTCCAAATCTTCCTTTTTCTCCTCCTCTTATTCCTAATTATCAATTTCTTTAGCTTTGATTAATTTTTCTTCGAAGGTTTAGGTGTTTTCTTCCATGAAATGTTCCTCAGCTTCAAGATTGTCTTAAATCTAAGACATTTATTCAAGCATCTTTGTATCGATAACACCAGTCTTCATTTGATTCATCAGCATTCCCAACTATTACTTTAATTTTTAAATCTCCTCTTATTATTCTCTGATTTTTTTATCTGTGTCATTTTCGTTGATCATAGCATTATTCTTAATTTTCTTGGCTTGATCTGCATACCTTAATGTACTAAGAGTTTCCTCATAATTGTCGCTTGCAGGGGATATAGCACAAATCATTAGGGTCTTGGAGTTACTAAAACATTAATTAATTTATTGTACCCTCCCAATGCATTCTATAAGATTCTAGTTAATTAGGAATCTCTATATGGAACGACTGTTCCTTTACCTTTACCCATCGCCTTATCTGCCAATGATGAAATAACAAGACCTAGAACTGAGAGAGATTTATTGATATTACTCGCTTTATTATTTATTTAAAATAATACCTTCTTTAAGTCTATCTCCTTCTGCTCCGGTTTTTCCTACCTTTTCTGAACCAGCCAAATCGACAAGATTTATGACAGACAACTTATCAGATTTTCTTCCTTCGAACGTTATGACTTGTTTGAACTCTATTTGAATGATTGTGTGTGCCCTTGATGAACTAATTTAATTATAAATATTATTCAATTACGTTGCATTCATTTGGGTAGCTGCAACAGTTCTATTCTTACTACCTTCATCCATCTTAGCTTCTATAGCAATATAGGAGTCAACAGGATGTTTGGTAAGTCCTTCAACATAAACTCCATATAATTTGTGCTCTCTCACTTTGAGTCCTCCTGCTGGCCTTTTTGTGCATGGAATGAGGAGATCTTGGACTTTTTCGTTATATATTTCTAACATACTAACCTACACCTCATATGCTAAACATCTTTTAAATATATTTTACCTTTATTTGGATCTTAATTTCCTTTGATTCGTTTAAATATTTCCTCGCAAGAGATGGGAACTATACCTTTATTAGCACCATATCCAACCATAGAGTAGGATTTACCAGCCTATTAATGGATTTATTTTATACCCCTGTTTAACCATAAGCAAATAAGCAACAATGATAACCATCCCAAGCATTTTTAAGAATCTCTTGACCTACAGTATTGAAGACGTGCATCTAATCAGCATATTTAGGTGAAAGCCCAACTGATAGCCCATTCTCATCATTCTCAAACCCATCGTGAGACCAGAAAGAATAGTCAAAAGTAAAATCTCTGTTCTTTTTTGGATCTTATAAATCTATAATTCATGATTATTGAATATACCTAGCAGAGTTGTTGTTTATCCTTTCATATCTACTACCAACTAACAACCTAACTCTTTTTCTCTAGCATTATATGGTCTTACTCGAACTGCCACTTTCACAGACATTTTTAAATAAAATTAATCTGATAAAATCACATTTACACATATGAACTCAAGAAAATCATTCTTATTATATGAATGGCTACTTACCTCACAACAATAGTATGAATCACTCAATTGATTGTAAATGTTATACAAAAAGGAATAATTTTTTCAACATTAAATTTGAAGAATAAGATTTTTTTATTAATTTATTGAAAATTTGATTATCATTATTTTAAAAAAAATAATAGATTATTATTTTCATTAGGGGGGGGTTGGGGGTTGGGGTTGGGGTTGGGGTTGGGGTTGGGGTTGGGGTTGGGGTGGGGGTTGGGGTTGGG